>JANIIA010046247.1:0-11582 GCA_027478495.1 Erythroxylum alaternifolium
CAATTACAACAAAACATTACAACAATCATAAGGGGCATTTTATCGAACACCTTATAGGCAATATGTATAATCTCTAATTAATCACAAAACAAATGCAATTTTTCGTTATTTACCAACAACAATACATGTAAACAACAAATCAACCAACAATGACACAAAAAAGGCATACAACAACAATACTCATATAAAAACCGACCACCCAAAACACCCACAGTTTATATATAAAAGTTGCGTTTTATGGAGAAAAAATAC
Organism: Erythroxylum alaternifolium; assembly: GCA_027478495.1. Lineage (NCBI taxonomy): Eukaryota > Viridiplantae > Streptophyta > Magnoliopsida > Malpighiales > Erythroxylaceae > Erythroxylum > Erythroxylum alaternifolium. The sequence continues at coordinate 253 of JANIIA010046247.1, forward strand.
ACCCAATAGAGATATTACCGAAAAACGACGCATGATGGGCCAGAAAATGCGTAGAAAACGACTGTGGAAGCAAGGATAATTGCCCAAAACAGACGACGACGACGAAGGAGAGAAGAAGAAAAAAATAAGGGGGTATTTGTCGAGTTAAAGACGATGAATAAAACGATGTCATTTTATTTATTAACCAGTCGTCAATTACCGACAGAAACTAAATTCTATCGATATTTAAATTCATCAATTACTTACCTACCACGTCTTGCCGCTTAATTTTGCGACATAACACATTGTCCATCGATAAACTAGATATCAATTTAATGACGAATGCTATTCCGTCGGTAAATAACCGATGTTTACCCAAATTCACTGACAGAATCATTTCCGTCGGTAAATGTCTGATGCTATTTAATTGCAGGAAGCATTCCTGTAATTTTTACCGACGGGAATGGTTACGTCGTCGCTTTATGTTGTCAGAGATTTTGCATGAATATCCTTTCCTCCACTTTTACTAACGACAATTGTGTCCGTTTCTATATCTAAACTTTGACGACGTATGTATCGACGGTCTTTTGTGTTCTGTCAGTAAATAGCTACGGTTTTCATTCCTTCGGTAAATTTATGACGCTAATTTATGATTTTTTGTAGTGATTGATGATCCTTCCCCCTTTATTTCAACGGTGAACTAACACTGCTTGAAACCTCAAGTATGTCGATATCAACGATATTGAGCTTCATTCATGAAGAACACGTATAAGTTAAGTTATTATTTTTGTTAAGTAAAATCGTAATACATAAAATCAAATGAATTGAAATATTACCAATAATTTGTCCAAAGCATTTTGGACCAAGTTATCTTCCTTCAACTGCCTGACATGCTGAACGCAACTCACTGGCCAATTTTACATATTGGATCTTATCTAGCGGGCAATGTTGCATGGGGTCAGTGGTGACAGACAAATTGTTGTTAATTGCAACATTCATTCATTGCAACTCAACTCCTTTTTTCTTACCTCTACCTCCTTTTCTGATGCCAATATTGGAACCTGAAAATAAAAAATCATAATAAGAAAAACACACTAAACATGTAATGAGTAATTTCAGCATTAATGTAAATATGTTTGATTAACAATAACAGACATGAAGATCCCTCATGACTAGTAGAAGATGTTGGTAAAGGTTTTTGCTGACTTTCTTTATTCGATGATGCAATTGATGGTTCTTTTATGAGAGAGACTTCTTTGGTCATTACCACCCCCTTTCCCTTGTTTCTATCTGGTGCTATTAGAATGAACCTGTGTTAAATGAAATACGAACATAACATTAATTTTAGCTCAAACATCAATTTTTCACATGAATATAAGGAGATCAGTAGTCAAATACGAAACATTCAGCATAACATTCCGTAAAAGAATAAGTGAAACATTAAAAATATGTATGTAGTCATCGTAAATTAACATAAGTAAAACATCAACAACATAAGGCAATTAAGAACATAACATTTCAAACAATATAAACAATTTATTTACATTCAATCACCATAATCAAGATTTTGAAAATCATCATCATTAAGTATATTATCGTTAGATTCTTCATCACTAATATATTCCAGCAAAGTATCATCATTGTCATTTAAGTCATCCTGAGTATAGTCTTCTTCTGTTTGTAAAATAAGATGAGCTTAGACTTCATCTAGATGAACTATGTTAGGCTCTACATCTTTCCTACGGAATGATAATATATCTGCATCTTCTACTAGAATGCCTTTGTTATTGAACTCTAATATAATATCTTGATAGACTTCATCTGCATCCTCATCTAATTCACCAATATCCCTTTCATAAAAATCAAAGACATTCCTTTGTTGAAACTTTTAAACAACCTTCCAATTGCTACCCAATATAGTATTGCCGACATAGAAAAATTGTTTGGCTTGACTGGTAAAGACAAAAGGATCATTATCATACCATGTCTTACTAACATTTATGTTAGTAATATTCCCATTCACTCTCATGTCAGTTAAATCAAACTATTTACATTTAAGTAGAACAACCTTCATACCCTTGATGTAGTGCAGCTTTATTATTTCATAGATGACACCGTAAAAGTCAATGATTTTGTCGTCATGACATCCTTCAACGATAACCCCACTATTTTGACTTCTAACTCAACTATCTCGATCTTGTATGAAATCTCACCCTATTAACAATGCAACATGTGTATTTCTTCCCACAAATATAAAGCCCACATGCCAAACTATATAATGTTGTTGTCGCTTTTTGCACGTTACGGTTATATAACCATATCATCTGTATGACAAATTGAAAATAAATATAAGGATGAGACATATTCTCATATTTTCATAATATGTAATCAATATGAAACTTACTCGATTTTTAAACCATGATACAAATTTCTACCTAGGTCTTTCTTTAATATTAATAATCCCTTTGTTGCAAATTGTGTTTTTGTGCTCTCTATTTAAAAAAGACAACGACAGTAAGATCTCAGAGTTAATGAAGAAAATTGTAATATGATTGTTTGAATGAAAAGGAATATACGTACTCCATGTATGTATCGACGTTCTCACAATTGCTCAAAATATACCAATGGGCAATTTTGAATTCGTCTTTAGTTAACTCGACATATTTACCTACACCAAGTGATCTAATTTTTGGGAGAAAATAGATAACCCACTGTCGTCATTAAAATCAAAGTTACGTTCTAGTCTATTAAATCTTATCTCCACATCAGTTAAGTACATTGAAAAAATGTCAAGCATTCATTTGCTATATAAGCCTCTGTAATAGACCCCATTAGTCGAGCTCTATTACGCACATAATGCTTAAGAGAGCATAAAAACCTGAACATAAACAATTATAAACTTAGGAATTGTTATAAACAAATACCATAGAAAAAACTTGTTGAATTTAATATAAATTATCTTTCAATCAGAAACATCCATCAAAATTGAACTGGTCCATAAAGTTTTGCTTCATATGGTAAGTGAATTGCTAAATGAACCATAACATCAAAAAACAATGGGGGGAATTATAGTTCAAGCTTACATAGAATCAATGCTATGTGTTTTTCCAATTTAGTAAGCTCTTCAACTTTAAGTGTCTTGCAACATAATTGCTTAAAAAACTCTCCCACTTGACCCAAAGTAACGGACACATCCTTCGGCAAACACCCATATATTCCAACATGAAGTAGTCGTTGCAAAAGTACATAACAATCATGACTTTTTAACCCTGACACTTTGCCCTCTTTAACATTCACACAACGACCTATATTAGATGCATACCTATCAAAAAATTTGACTGATTGGAGGAACTAACAGAATGATTGTTTCTCACTTTTTAACATGTTGCAACAAGCAGGGGGAATAAAGTATGATCCATCATATCTTCTTTTCAAACATAAATCCTTTCTAATATTCATGTCTTCCAAGTTTAGTCTAGCCTTAATTGTGCCTTTGGATTTCCCATCAATTCCCATGACAGTCCCTACAATGGACTCATAAATATTTTGCTCAATATGCATGACATCAAGATTGTGCCTCAATAGTAATTCCTTCCAATAGAGCAAGTTGAAAAATATGTTTTTTTTGTCCAATTCAGTTCGATATCATTTCTCATATGCTTTCTATTACTTGGGTGTTTACCAGGTGTAAGGTCACTCACATGTGATTGTTGGTAAACAATATCATCACTGGACAACTGCATTGGAACTTCACCCAACTCTACTGTGCCATTAAACTGTTTACTTCTTCCCCATCTATCCCTATGTTCTAAATAATGACGATGACCTGTATAATATATTTTACTTCGTATCCTTTTTGAATATGTTTGATGTCTACATATAGGACAAGTCATATACCCTTTAGTGCTCCACCCAAACAAATTCCCATAAGTTGGGAAATCATTTATAGTCCATAAAACAATAGCATGCATTGTAAATGTGTTGCCTTCAACTACATCCAAAGTTTGTAATCCAAATTCCTATAGATCGTTTAAGTCATCAATTAATGGTTGCATGTATACATCGATGTCCTTACCAGTAGCAGTAGGTCCTGGAATAAGCAAAGACAACAACATAAAAGGGTCCTTCATACACTTCCATAGAGGACTAGAATCACTAGCCACATGCTATATGAATTACTCATATTACAGAAAGAATTAAATCCACTTGAGGCCAATCCAAGTCGAACATTATGACAATCTTGTCTAAACCATAGAAACTTTCTATCAAGCTCTTTCCATGCCATTGAGTTTGCGAGATGACGCATAATGTTATCATTAATGCGTTTCTCTTTATGCCACCTCATATATATGGTTATTTTTATTGACATAAAAAGTCTTTGTAGTCGTGGTTTAATAGGACAGTATCGAAGGATTTTATTCGGTGTCTTTTTCCCTCTCCTATCATCCACCCGCCACCTTGATGTACCACAAATAGGACACTCCTAAAGATCTTTTGTTTCCTTCCAAAAAAGAACATAGTCATACATATAAGCATGAATTGTAATATATTCCAATCTAAGGTCCCTTAATAGTTTCTTTACATCATAGTAAGATTTCGGCAACTTGTGTCCAATAGGTAATGCATTGTTTAGTAAGTCAATTAACATGTCAAAGGACTTGTTAGTTCGTTTATTATAGACCTTCAAATGAAACAACTTCACAACAAATGATAGTTGTTAGAAATTGAAGCACCCCGGATATAATTCTTCTTAAGCAACTTTCAATAACTTCTTAAAATTATCTTCGGTAATACTATCAATTATGTTATGCATTCCTATTTCTTTCATAGTCTCCATATAATTCTAAGAATCTTCTAACATCTTGTCAATCCCATAATCACCATCATCATTCACATCACAAACATCAACATCATTATTGTAATTGTCATCATAACACGAACCGTCACTTCCACTATAACTTGCTACCTTACATTCACTAGGATAAAGCCATAGAGTATAGAATTTTCCTATGCCTCAGATCAGCAAGTGATTATATACAACACATCTTGAGTCTGGAATTCCACATTTAAGCAATCAATGCATGGATAACGAATACTTCATTCACCACCCATTTGATCTTTTACAAATTGCATGAAACTCTTAACTCCTTCTACGTATTCAGTTGACCATTTTTGATGACACATCCAACTCTTATCCATTTAACTATACAATAAAAGAAGACAACTAAGTTATTACATGCATTTTTTGTTTACTATTACTTTATAAAAACCTATGTAATTAAGGTACATGGCGTTGTTTACTATCAACTCAACAACATTGTTTCAATTCATACGCACCAATTACGTAAACAATTAATTAATTATATGATGGGTAGGGAAAATGTACCTAAGATGCCACATAAATTATGTGGTTTTTGGCTCCAAGGAAAAAGAGGAACACAGAATCTGTAAAATGGACATTGATGGTGAATTATTATAGGCTTTCTTCAAGCATATTGGATGGTGAATCTTTCAAATCAACATCTAAGTATGATAATTTTAGAAGAAGACTTTATGAATGTCGTAATTATAAGGTAGGTGAGTAATAATAAAGAGTTGCTATTTGTTGAATAATATATTTCACCAACTATTGTTTTAAAAAGGGAGATGTAATATTTTCAGATGAATAGACAAAGGATTTGGTGAACAAAAAAATCTATTATAAATAAATTGAAAACTAAGAATTAAAGATTAAAGTTTGAGAACAGATAGCAAAAGATGGTATGTGCATAGATAACATTCATGGCTACATGGTAAATTGGGAAAAGTGAAAGTGACATTGAAACTCTATTTTGTCAAAAAGTTGAAGGATATAAACTTTATCAGCTTTGATGTTATACTATAGTTATTTGTTATGTATGTTTATTTATATAGAAAACTATATTTTCAGCTTTTATAATGTTTGCAATTATGTTTATATTAAGTTGTTAGTAAGTAAAATCATATAAGAAAGGCTATAAAGAAATATAAATTTGTTAACCAAGTCCAATGCCAAGTAACTTCCATTTAACCAAGTCTAAAATTAATAAAGTAATAACAAAACTTTTAATAAAGGATACAAGGAAATGCAAAGTTATAATTAAAAACTAAGTCCAATTCTAAGCAACTTCTATTTCATAATTTATAAGTAATAACAGAATTTTTAAGAAATTAGTGAAAACAAACTATTAAGCTACATAAGTAAAAGGTTAGAACTCTGATCTCTTTGTATTATATTTAATACTTATAATACGTATACAAATATAGATATCATGCTCCAAAAATCAAGTCGTGAAACTATTCAAAGAATTTTATTTTCAAAAAAGTATATTAAGTTTTCTGCACAATTTTGCTTATGTTCGTTAAGGTGGGTATTGTGATAATATGTTATGTTGCTTATCTAGGGTCTTTAACTGATAGCAGTTTTCATGTTAGATAGAACTCCTATTAAGGTTAAGGTGGGTATTATGATAATATGTTTAATAAGAGAAGCCATATCTTGGTATCAATTGTAAATGAAATGAAGATTAATAATGAAGTCATCTATCTAGGGAAAAATAATTAATAGCATTAGAGTAGTAATTTGAAAAACATATCTTTGACAATTCGACAATGTCAATTGAAGGAACTGATACAAACAGGAAATAAGAAACACCAATATTATGCAAAATTCAATTTTTGTTTCATTAACTAGTGATCCCAAAACCTTATGTGGTAAGACTATGGTTTAAGTACTTAAGGTCATAGATTGAATATCTAGTGAAGCTTTTTAATTCAGAAACTTAGAGTAAACATATGGTGCAACTAAGAAGTAGGAGCTACTGGTGTTTCAACACCATTTCAATTCGTATAAATCAAGTTGGAGAAATTAGATACAACTAAATGTGAAGAAAAGTTCACTTTCGGAGAGGAAGATCAAAACAGAACAATTATAACCCCACAGGACTTTCATCGAACACCTTATAACCATAACATAACTCAACCGAAACTTCAAGCATTCATTGTGTCTGTTCCCTTTCTTCGCCATCATTAACACATAATTAACAATCTTAATCCATGTAAACAACTCAACAACTAATCCTAAGTTTGATGATGAACATAGCATTTAACAAACACAAGACGAAAAACAAACTTAGAACAAATCGAAGAACAACTTACCATGTTGAGTACAATTGTAGGGAGATGATAGAGCACAACCAAAGATAACAAGAGAAACTTGCAGAAACAACAGACGAAGAGAGCAGAAAATCACCAGGAGAGAGGAGAAAGAAAGAACGCAGAGGCGGGCTAGGAGAGGGGCTTTGGGTTTAATTTTTCGTAAGGTGGGATGACATCGTTTTAAACAAACAACAACAAAAAATTTATTTGGCGACGATATCAATAACCATTGCCAATACATTTGGAAAGGGCGAAAAACAATATAGTTTAATTATTCTGATCCCATACATTTGGCGACGAATCTATACTTCGTCGCAAAATGTTAAAATTTTGCTATGAAAAAAGGATAGCATCACAAAATGTACAACATTTTGCTACCAAATTGATAAATCGTCACCAATACTAAAACTTTGATCTTTTCCGAAGGTTAGAATTTTTGTCGCCTATCACTCAAATTTCGTTACCAATTGCCAAAACCCAAGCATTTTCCTTACATTCTTAATTTTCTGAATTGGTTAACATGTATAAGTTTTTCCTATTACCAATAAAAAAATGAAAATTAATCTTCTCACTTATATATGCAATTGTTCTTGATTTGCTTAATTTTTTAGAATGATTAATCTTTAAATATAATTTTTTAAGAAATATTTTTATAATTATATTACACTGTTTTGTTAAATTAGTATTATTTATTGTTCTAAATTACAATAATTAAATTGTATCTCATTTTAAAATAAATTTTTTGAAATTATAATAATGAAAATGTATAATTTTCTGAAAATTGTAAGTCAATTTTAATTTATTTAAACTGTCAACAAATTAATTTGCAAATAGTTTTCAATTGAATAATTTAATTTTAATTCAAATTATTTTTTATTTGGAATAGGAAAATAAATTTATTAAAAATTATTTATGAACCCTCGAGCTTTGGCGACAAACTATGTATTAGTCGCTACATTTGAAGTTTGTCTACCAAATGCAATAGATCGTAGCAAATTAATTAATACTGCTTCCAAACAACTACAGCAAACAATAAATGATATTGTTTACCTAAACAAGAAAAATGACGTCATTTTTTATTAGGTTTTTAAAGACAAAAACATAAAAGGTTACTCCATTCTCGTTCAAGCCATCAACACCAATCCAAAATCCTCTCTTCTGTTTGGGTTCTGTGTTATGCTCTTTATCGTCAAAGAACTATTATTCACTGTATAGGTATTATTCTTTTTTTTCTATTTTTATCAACGAAGTTGTGTTAAGTTTAACTTATACTTTTAGATGTTTATTGTGAGTTATTAATTATGGATTTGGTGTATGAGTTGTGTTTATGGTTGTGTTTTGAAGATGATTTACCGTCTATCTTTTTAATTTCTTTATGTCTGTCTTCCCAACGACCTTTAACGCTTAATCTCATCAAAGCTTCGTAACTATTTAATGAAATTGTTTCAAGAGTATTTTACTTTTATTCATTTCCATTAATAGTAACATAGAGAAATATTGATAATACTATATTTCTGTACATCAAGAACATAGTCATATCTATTCTACTTTAAATTCTAAATTTTGCATATGATACAAACTACGCGATAGATTTTTGAAATTTTAGTAAGGGTAACTTTCATATCATTAGGCACATTGAAAATGTATAAGTGCTAAACTGGACTAGTTTCACTTATCATCGAAATTGTAGTTAAAAATATCATTATTTTATTCTAAATCGACTTTTGTAGAATGTACCTCTTAATATTATTAATCAAGGAATGTCAACATAGAGACTAGTTCCGGATGACCCTAATTCATTTCATTGGGAGGAATGTGACAAAATTGTCCCTACTGAAAAAACCAACAATGCAGAAAAAATCTCCACTTTATATACTAATCATTGTTAGCCTTCCATGGTTGATCTTTTGCTTCAAGGTATTTGGTATCATCTGAAAAACGTCACTTTCCTTATTATGTACATCTTATTTCCTTTTATGAAGCTATTATATATATTCACATTTGATGGTTTATACTACATGTTGTTTTAAGCTTCCTTGAGTCTCGAAAATGACATGTATAGCCATGGAGGCAGGAGTTTCTTGCCGAGTATGACTTTGTGTGGGAGCATAAACCGGGGAGGCACAACAACGTGGCAGATGCCTTGAGCAGGAAGGAGGTATTTGCGGCCCTTTATTCGGTCACGAGGGTAGAGTCAAACCTATTGGAGAAAATCAAGGCGGCAACTCCACTAGACACCATGTACTGTAAGTTGATTTCTCAAGTTAAGGAAGGAGTTGTACGCAGGTTTTGGCTTGACAATGATTGGCTCTTGATGAATAAGAGTAGTCAAGTGTATGTGCCGAGCTTTAGTGGATTGTGGAAATAGTTGTTGAAGGAGACGTATGACTCGCAGTAGGTTGGTCACCAGGAGTCCAATGGATGCTAGCGCTCTTATGTCGTTCCTACTTTTGGCCGAAGATGGAGAATGACGTAGAATGTTACGTCAAGACATGTCTTATGTGTCAGTTGGATAAGCTGGAGAAAAAGAAGGAAGCCAATTTGCTACAATCCTTATCCATCCCTGAGAGACCGTGGATGTCGGTTTCAATGGATTTCATTAGTGGGTTTCCAAAGGTGGACAACATAGCATCAATCATGGTGGTGGTTGACAGATTCTCCAAGTATACGATCTTCGTGCCAACTCCTGTGACTTGTCCCTCGGATGTTGCTGCCGAGCTGTTCTACAAGAACGTGGTCAAGTATTTTGGAGTTCCTACGGATATTATGAGTGACCGAGATGCCAAATTTACAAGCCGATTCTAGACATCTCTCTTCAATATGATGGATTACGATTTGAAGTTTTCAACAACAAATCACCCACAGACTGATGGCCAAACAGAAAGAATCAATGGTTTGTTGGAGGAGTACTTACGGCATTATGTAAGTGCAAATCAACGTAATTGGTTAAGTTTACTTAACACTGTACAGTTTTGCTATAACTTGCACAGATCTTCGGCTACGGAGAAAAGTCCCTTTGAGATTGTGTTGGGACAGCAGCCTCTCACTCCATTAGAGATTGCTCAACAAAGGACAGGTGGAAAATGTCCGCGGTGCATAAGTTTGCGATGGCGAAGCAAGAATTGTTGGATGAGGCGAGGGATAGTCTTTGGAAAGCTTCTCGACGGATGAAGAAGCAAGCGGATCTTCAGAGGAGACCATTAGAGTTTGACGTGGGAGATAAAGTTCTGTTAAAACTAACCCCACAATTTGGAAGAAGATCTCGAGTAAGCAAGTTCATAGGGGTTTGGTGCCGAAGTACAATGGACCATTTGAAGTGTTGCAAAAAGTAGGGAACGTGGCATACAGATTGAAGTTGCCCGAAAGATTGAAGGTACACCCTACTTTTCATGTAAGTTTTCTCAAGCCTTATTATGAGGATGCATCAGATCCAAATAGGAGTCAGGTGAAGCGAGTGCCACCGGTTGTGAGAAAACAGTTCGAGGATTAAGTGGAGAAGATTCTAGATCATCAGACAATGGGTCAACACAAGAAGAACCAATAGACCTAGTTCCTAATTCTGTGGAAAGGTAAACCTGTCGTGGAAGTTACGTGGGAGAAAGAAACGACCTTGTGCAATTCGAAGACCAGGTGAATGCCTACCTTCAGACTAATTCGATGAGGGCATCAAATCCATTTGGTGGGGGTAGTTTGTTAGACCCTTAACCTTCAGAGCACTTTTTAACAACCTCTAATGAGGAGCCTTAGGGGGGAGGTTAGTTGGATTACATGCATGAGGGAGGCATGCAAAAACACTAAGGCAAACGTGGGCGAGTGCGATCAGACTTAGTGCTAATTTTGGTAGAGTCTCAGACCTAGTGAAGATTAACTCGACCCAGGCTAAGGACTTGACGAACTAAGGACTTAGACTATGCTCGAATGGATGGACCATGACTAACGGACTTGTTGTAGGAAGCATTGGATTGGGCCAGTGCGCTATGTGGGCTTCGGCGAGATCACATTGCATCATCAACGGATAGAGATTGTGGGGAGATCTTGGATGATGTGGTGATGACGAGGAGTTAGAGTTATAGTGGAACACAACATTTGAAGATAGCAGAGATCTTCGAGGATAAGGATGCTAGTTTCCTAGTTGAATGTAAACTCTATCTTTCTGTTATCTTGTAGATTCTATC
>JANIIA010046288.1:0-11580 GCA_027478495.1 Erythroxylum alaternifolium
CCCACCGGGCTGGGGGGGGGACGGGGGCCGGGGGGCGACGTTTTAAGAAAATGAAAACGACGTCGTTTGGTTTCCCGTCCCCTCCCCTAACCAAACAACATTGTTTTGCTCCAGCAGAAGAACATTTTAACTAGGCCTTCTGCGATGTTTTCTTCAACAAAACGTCATGGTTTCTATTTCGTGGCATTTTATTCATAAAACATTGCAAAAATTGTCAAAAATCCATGATGTTTTTATAAAACGTCACGAAAAATTCGTGAGGTTTTCAAAACATCACGAAAAGTTTTTACAATTCGTGACGTTTTACCAATAAAACGTCACGGATTGTGTTAATTTTTTGTAGTGATTAGGCAATAACAACCTTAATAAATAATAAGAAGTCCCATCAGAATCTCATCCAACATGTTCATAACGTATCCATACATCCTTCTCAATTAACAAAATACAACAAAGAAGCAAGAAAAGAGAAGAAGTAAGGCTTATATGTTGAAGAGCAAAGTTGGAATTCTATGGTGGCAGCTTTGTGTCTCCTTGAAATGCTTTGATTCCACCTTGAGTTCTCTTGATTTTTCTCTCAAAAATGCATTCTTGTCTCCCTTGGATTTCGTTCACGACCTTCTCCTTTTCTATGGTTTAAAATTGCATTTTTATACCTCCTTTAATGCTTAAAACAACGTAGGAAGAAGGAAGTTGCTAGATGGAATTTTCTAGAAAACTCTGTTTTCTGTCTTAACTTCAATCCATGATATCTTATTGATTTCTTATCCAAATTGGGTCGTTATTTCACCAATTTGATGCTGAAGTTCTCCTCTTTCGTTTGAATGAAAAATGAAAAATATCCAATAAGCATTGTATCTTGCGAAAGCTTAACATTGGTGATGGGTTGGCCCAGGAAAATTCCAGCTTTCTTTTGGGTCACATGAATTGCTTTCTCTTTGGTTGTTCTATCCTTTCATCCCTCAAAACCACCTTCAAACCTATTGATTAATAAGAAAATTAATCACTTAATCATGCCCAAAACACATGTAATTCATACCAACATTAATGTAAGAAAAAGACGTGTAACAATGTCATGCAAAATTCATGCAAAACGTAATCTTAAAGACCTAATTCACACACATTCATGCATATTCACATACATTCATACATGATCATGCAACTATATGAAAATAAGACAAAACATAAGTTAAACAATCAATTTATCTCGATTAACTAAAAAATTATGCTAAGAAAAGTATGTACAAATGCCACCTATCATTCGATGAGTAAATTTATGATCATTTGAATTTAGAGGTAGCAGACAGAATAATATATAAGATATATTTTTTCAAAAAGTTATCATCTAATAGATCTAGTAGTTATGTAATATGTGATTGAAAAACTTGTTTCTTACCTAATTTAAATGTAGTTATTTTACTGAACAAACTTAAGATCAACTAAATTTAAGTGAGATCTTAGTCCATTAGAGAGTTTAGAGTAATCTTTCTAAATAATTGTGAGGGCTATTATTTTGAATAAATTAGTGGAGTAACCAAATAAATGATTAAACTCTTGATGTTATTTTGTTAGTACGATATATAACTAATTGGTTTCTTTCTTAAATTTATCTTGTTATGAGTAGAAATACCTTTGTTTGGTATAATTGATACTAAAGAGTTATTGAACCAGTTTTCTCGAACATAGGATTAAGCCTAAGAAGAGTTCTCAAAGAAAGGAAAATTATATCTCTATTATGTAATTTTTCTATAGTCTCTGCTAAGGATTTAGTGACAAAGTTTTAGAGATATGATAATATCATATGGATAACAAAATATGATGATATTTTGAGTTGATTAATGTCTTATAAACTTTAATGACAACATATAAGATGAATATCAACACTATGATAGCAAAATACAAATAGTTGCATAAAGTAGAGTTAAAAGGTATAGTATTAATGAAATTATTTAGCTCAATTTAGCGAATTAAAAGTTTAAACATAGACACAATTAAAGGCATTAGGTATAGTACGATAATTGTTGTCATTAGAAGAAAATGAATGCATAAATTTTCTTATCAATACATGATATGATTGAGATCATATATATTTCTAATTCATGCTTTTGAGTAATTGATAAATGAATTTGGATTCAACATTATTACAATGTTTGAGTTATAATAAGATATAGATTGTTGAGTAAAAGTAAATGATCCAAGTTTATACAAATAATTTTTAAGTGATAGATCAAGGCAGACTTATGCTTAACATAAGAGGGAAAGAATACAAAGTTAGATAACTGAGACTATCCTTTTATTCCATGTTGGTGAAATCAATATAATGAGAACCATAAAGTTACATAGGATGATATATGAATCGTTTTAATTATGAATCATATGAAACATATGAAGCTTTTGAAGTTGAAGAATAACAAAATCAATCTTTGGTGAAACGGTGATGATGATACTGAATTGTTAAAATTTATACATATAATGTACTAAATAGAGTAACAATTCACAAAATGATGACTACTTGTATTTCATTATATATACTAATAACTTTATATGATAGATTCATAGTATTAAATGAAATACTAATTTAAATTTCTAAAAAGTTAAAAGTGTTTAAATCTGAGTAGAAATTAAGCATTAAAAATGTTGAAGCATTTCAATAAGATCCATGTAGTGAGATTTAAAATTTTCTTGATTATTTAGAGGAAATGATATTCTTTATTAAATACCTCAACAAATAAATTTCATAATAGTATAAATTTGTGTAAGTAGAAAAATATAATATGAGATATTGTAAGATGCAATATTAATTTCTTCTATAGCTATACCTAGTATAACAATTTGCCTTTAATAGTCACAATTAAATTAATTAGCAGGATTTCATATTTGATATGAAATGGTAAGACTTTGAAATAGATGAAGTTAAAGATTCTAGAATATGATGTTAAGTTGAAGCATATATTATCCATTAATTTTAAAAATAAATTGAATAAAAAAAGTTATGAGATATCCTAAAGGGTTAGAATGATCTTACAAACCACAACGAAAAAAATATTTGTTTCAATCAATAGTTGTCGGAGTAAGATGAAGTTTGAAAGTTCAAACCTTATAACAATAGATAATGTATTAAAGATGTTTACCTATTTAAAGTTCTTTACCTATTTAAAGTCTAATTACATAGATAATTGATTAAAGTTGTTTAGTATTTGAGATATCTTTAATGCTTCAAATACTTATGAAGCATTAAAGACATCCATTATTTTATATATTAGTTAATATTTAAGTTCAAGGTTATATGAATATTAAATTTAAAATTAAATACTAATTAAAGTACATTTATTTAGAATAGTATTATTTTGATTTAGAAAGGTTCCAATATAGCATCATTGCTAATCAAGTCATAATATTTTTTTTATTTGGAGGAAATGATTATTTGGATCATTAAGTTCTTTAATAAACTTGATATAGTTCCTTACATTGTTAAAACAACAATCCATTGTAAAACATTAAATCCATTTTATATGAGAAAAGAGATAAGGTCTCATCATAGATTCAAGCATGTTTTAGGTAATCTCTTTTAACTATGATGATAATTTAATTGAAAGTTGTAAGATTTCAGCAAGTCTTCACTATAAAGAATCTTTTGGAACTCTCTCACTAAATCACTATCAATCATAGTAGTAACATGATTATCATAAGAAGATATGGTATAAGATACTTAGTTTAATGCAAGTGAGAGATTGTTATTTATGCCCTACAACTAATTAGTTAGTTGTATATTTTGTGACATAATTAAATAAAGGCATTCTTTATATATTTTGTTAATTACATTTGATGTTTTAATAATAAAGATAAAATCCATAAAATAACTACTATGCAATTAAAATTATGATGAGATCATAATTATGAGAGTCAATTTGTATTTATGTATTATTTCTAAATTGATCCTAGTTATAGTTTCATCAAGATGGGATATTGATGTAAAACTAACAGATATTATGTTTCTTTTTTATGAAGAAAGTAATTGATCTCATAAATTGAAGTATAGAGATACTTAAACAAAAGTCTGAGTGCTTATTAAAGAATAATCTCACTGAACTGACCCAGTTATGATGATCCCAAATGGGATATTACTTATGTATCTATAGATTTCCTTATTATGATTGTTGTCCAATTGATCCTTAAACTTAAGATTACCAAAAGTATCTTATGTGAAAATTACTATGTTTTGATACTACTTATGACCTATTCTGTTTAGAGTAGCCCAATCAGTATTACTTGGATATAGTGTAAATCATATGAAAATATTTGAGTAAGTCAATAAATGATACATTATTTTAAAGTAATTAGAGAGAATTTTTCATTGCTCTTAATTAGTAGTGATTTAAGGAATTCTCTAGCTAGAGTGAATTAAGATTTGAAAAGATTTTTCCAAATATGAAATATAAACCATAATTAGAAAGAATAAACATGATAAATATAAAAAATAGACATTAGATCCACACTTTATGTTTGATTGGAACATTAGATGATGAAAGGCATAAGTGAGCTAGCACTTCTATCTTTTCTTCTTAAGTGTTCAATTCTTTTTCTCTACTTCGTGGATACCGTTAAAAGTTAGACAAGTGAATAGCTTGGGGATGACAATTGGAGAAGAAAGTTTTGCAAGAAACCAAATCAAGTAAGTTTCAAACATTTTATTTATGATTCATATTTTTCAAGTTAATAAATAAAGAGATTTGATTAGGAAATTTTAAATATTATTTTTTATGTACATGATTGGATCATGATTCATTTTATAATGTTAAAAATCATTTTCATATAAACTACAAATTAACAAAGTCCTAAATTTTCATTTGTGTTCTTTTTGAAAATACATTTTATATACACTTGACATATTTTAATATATAACTAGGTTTCATATTACCAAGTATCCTAACTTATAATTTGGATCTTTTTTAGATCTACCACTTTCTCTCCATTTCTTTTGCGTCTAAGTTAGAATACAACAGTCTTCATTGTGTTTTTCAGCCTCTCTCTTAAAGCTTTCATAAACTCTGATCATCTCTCTATAATTTTTGTTTGACTTTATTGCATGTTATCTAAAGAAAAAAATAGTGAAGCAAGATAATTTGTTTAATAATATCGATTTTTTCTTTCTCTTATTTGACATTTGTTTTGCTTCATCTTTCATTAATCAACTAATGTTGTACAGTGCATAGGAGACATTATGGCCCCTTGTTAATTTGTATATTTTATAGGGTTCTTTAAAAATAAGTTTTGTTTCCATTGTGATATGTACATATGGTCTCAACTTTTATGGTAAATTTCTATTATAGTTTATACATCACATACATATGGTCTTAATTTTAATTATCAATTTATGTTCTCTTTTATTTTTCTATTGTGGTGCTTAAGTGATGTTTTTTTATGTTTATCCTTTACTTAATTTGTTTATAAATCAATTATATTTCATTATTGAATTTGTATTTCCCTTTTAGATTTATTACTAATGGGCTAATATAAATTTTCCAATCCAACATATGTATTTAAAATATTTCCCAGAGAAAATATATAGATATTATTATAACAGCCTTTAAGGCAATGTTGATTGAAGATCTAAAAAAAGAAAAGACAAAAACTTGATGAGACAATTTATTTACTTTCTAGCGTCAATTTGATATGGTGCAACAAAGAGTTTGATATTTATAAGTGGAAGTATGCCATATATTGCCTTCACACTAAGAAGAGAACATTAAACATAAGCATATGCACATTATATGTTTATATATGTAACTTATACAATGTAGGATGTTCGTTTAGTGAGCAGATGAAGATGTTTTGAAAAGGAAACTAACAAGGAAACTATAGCAAACAAGTGAAGATGTGTTATAGTTTGCTAAAGATTACTTAATTTATGAAAAAAGAATGACCAAATCCTTCTTATTTTTTTAATGATATCTAATCTCTTATTTTAGAGTGTAATGGATTGACTCTAGTTTAAACTAATTGAAAAACACCCTTTACATCTATCCTCGTTATAGATATCTACACACAAATAAATGATGTATAACTCAATTTCTTTTCTACCATTATGTGTGTGGATGAGTGGTGATAAAGATTAATTATAAGCTGTAAAGTTATTTAGTTTTTTAGGCCTAAATATTAATTCCATACTATAAAATTATTTTGGTCTTTAAGCCTAAAGATTACTTTCTAAATTTTCATTTGGTTTAACGTATGCATGCCTTTAAAGTTAAGACATGTAGTCTCAAGCATACATATTTTATAACTAAAAAGCTTTAAATGATATCAACCAAGTTCTTGAGTAGACACTTAAAAAAAAAAAGAATTATGGAGAAGGCTAGCATAACTACTATTAAGATAATTGAAGATTGTAGAGAACATTTAAATACATTTATGAGTTCTATCATATGTAGGGTTGTCAAGAAGCAATTGAGGAAGGAGAGAGTCACTAAATTATGCATATGAATATTCTAAGCTTCAAGGCTATATTTATGAGTTAAAGGTAATGTTATGAATACCATATCGGTATTAATACTTTGGTTCCGGTACTATACTATATCGATATCGGGAACTGTTTCAGATAATTTTTTAAATTTATAAAATAACCCTTGAATTTTTTAAAATTGCAAAATAATCTCTTAATATATTGTACTATATAATATATAATTTTACATCAACCTTGTCTCTAAAGATCATAATAATAGAAATTTAAAATGACAATAATCTATTTATTTTTATTAATTTACTTTTCACATATTTCACATATAAATAATAACCACAATAAATAAAAAAAGATTATTTAATCTTCATATAATTATAAAATTAATGACAATACAAAGTACTTAAAATGTTACAACTTCATCATATAACAAATAATAATTATATTAAAATATCAAATAAGAAGAATAATAAATATTTATGACTCTCTAGTTATTATAATTTACAACAATAGTTCATGCTGAAGAATCAACCAGAAGTGAAACCTGAAACAAAAAAATTTACAATTATATTGCATATATATAATTTAACATATACATCAACTGTAAGTGAAATTAAAAGAAGAGGAGAAACAAAAACCTGAAACTTCATTTAATCAAATACCTTCTTAAATTACATTGACCTTAATTCTCATTGACAAAAAATCCTTATCATTGAGGTCTCATCATTACTATCGTTCAAATTCATTGCACTAAATGACATGTCAATACTTACCAATTTAAGATTATCTTCCAAGTCACTCTCATCTATCAAACTCACTTTCTCAGAAACTCAATCCACCAAAAGATCGATATTATTAAGGAAAATTGGATCTACAAAACTACTTGTTTTATTAAGCATTCTAGTAAACAATAAAATTAAATTATTAAGAAATTATAATAAATTATTAAGAAACAATAATAAATTATATTCAACTTAATAATGATAATAATATATCTTCTTTGAAACTTTAAATTGTATCGAATAAAGACCAAGTCATTTAATCTTTTGTGCTCTAATTTATTCATTTTCTTTAAATGGATGAATTCAAATATGCTCCAATTCTTTTTACGCCCTATTGCACTCATACATTGACTCATAATTCGAATTGCAAACTTTTTGAATTCTAGAATACTACTTCTGAATTGGTTACACTAAGCAACTGTAAGACAAAAAAAGTAGAATTATAAACAAAATAAAGTGATTATTAATTTTCAATAAGTAATAAAAGTGACAAAATTATATACCTGGATTAAGTTTGTATCTTTAAAGAGTAGCAACTAGAATCATAAAATCACCATAAGCATCCTTATAAATCTCCATTTGTGAGCTTAGGAGATCTTGCATCATTTCGTGAGCAACAATTGTTATAATAGTTAAAACATTCCCATATTGGTCTAAAATAGATAGTAGGATTAAAAAGTGCCCCAAATGCAAACAACAGAGAGTAAAATTGCCTTTCCCATCTCTCATTGATGACTACAAGATAAGGTGTGTACAAAGAAGACCTATTTTTCATATTGGCCTTAATTGCTTCCTTCGCTCTCTCCATGGTATCATAAAAATAACTCATTGTTGCCTTCTCATCACTATCATCCAGACGAAGTACCCTCACTAAAAGCTCACAAACATGAATGAAAAATTAACATTGAGACCAAAATTCGTTATCTTTAAGTATAATTTAATAAACCTCCAATCTAGCATTAGATTTGACATGCTGAGATGTAACCTACTTATCACTTGTAAACATTTTTATCAACTCTTTCCTCATCAGAATAAAACACCAAAGTGGTAAGAAATTAGTTGTCAATCTTGTAGTAGGAGGACAACATAAATTCCTACCATTGTTGAAATCCTTTCTCATTAAATTCTAGACTTATACAAAATTGTGGATGAACTTGATCACCTTTTTTGCTTTTTACATAGCCTCGTCAATAATAGGAAAATATCTAGCATCTCCTATATTTTCTAACATCAAGTCAATGCAATGAGCAGCACAAGGAGTCTAATAAAAAGAATTTACTTGCTTTGCAATCTTCTTCTAGTAGCTTTATAAGTGAAATCATTCTCAGTAATAAATTGAATAATATTTTCTGGCCTAACTTCATTAACAATTTCATCAAATATTTCAAATAAGTTCTGTTTTTTCAAAAAAAATTTGTTAATCTATTTTTTGTAAATTTCATTCCTATATTTGGTTGTCAGTTTTTTCAAAACTAGCAGAAATGATTAAAATTTGAAATCAGATAACAAGATTTTGAAAGTTATCGGGGTTTAGTTAGTGAAAATGAAGATTGTTTGCTTCGTTGCCTTTTATTGTTTGATTGGTTTCCTTTTTCTTCGGGTGGCTGATTCAGGATCCATGATCGATCAGGTTAAGATCAGTTTTGTTTATAGCCTCTTTGATTTTATTAGTTTATTGTTTTCTGATGTTCTGAGTCCTTTTTCATTTGTTTGCTTTTAAAAGTTGTTAAATGTGATAGGAAATATATGTTCTCTTATTTAGATTATCAGTTGATGAGAGTAGTTAATGATGAGCTCAAGTTTAGTTGTGGTAGGTGATTAGTCAACCGATAATTATTGATTCTTTAATTTCAAATTGTTAGTTTGTGTCTTCAATCTTTTTCATTCTCTGTTCTAATGAAGTAAAGTCAAGAGAGGGCAGGTCGGATAATAGACTCTAAAATAAGATTCTTTTGTTGGAATCATGTATTGATTGAAGTCGAAGCTGAAGTTAATCTTCATAATTTTGTTATGAGCTATTGGAAAATGAAATTTCAACTAGCTTTTCTCTCAAGGTTAGAAAGCCACGAGTCATTTCTGCCGATCGTAGCTTGTCAACCCACTTTATATTCATTGCCCAGTAATCGATGGACTTCTATTTGCCCCCTTGGTAACAAGTTTGCTTGTACAATTGCACTGTTCCATAGGGTGGAGACTCTGGGACAAAGAGAGCTAAGGTTGATCAAAAAATAGAACAGATTACTACAAAAGCACATGTAGTTGATCGAAATGCTACAAGTCATCATATGGCATCCACATCAATGAATGTAGCTGCAAGTACATCTGATCAATCTTTTGCAGCAGCTACAAAGAAGTTGGGCTATGATCAGTTGCCAAAAGGAAATTCATAAAATGAGAATCAGAGATGATAAAACCTCAAACTTGATGAGAAGGTTGGTTTGTCAGCCATGTTCTTTGAAGGAACCTAACAAGATTGGTTTCTCATGTAAAATAAATCATCTGGCTTGTTTTTTGTTGCAGAAGTATCAATGAGATTGTTTTTGTTGCTGTTTCTGAATTGGATAAATTTCCCATGATGTGCTTTGTAGGATATGGAGGCTGTTGTTGTGAGTTGCAATGGAACTAAAACTGGTCAGATCATTGCAACTACTGTGGGTGGTCGTAATAGACAACCAAAGCAGGTATCTGATTACTTTAACTAAAAGTATGCTTGTACAGCTATATTAATACCTGCACACTCTAGGATAGGGAAGAGATATATGAACTCATTAAGACTATAATTAAGATTGTACAAATTTCCATCGATTCGTGATTGGTTTATGGTTCTATTTTTGATCACTATGTAACAATAATGATGAAATTTTCTTTTTGTTTCTTTTCTTCTTTCTAGACAATTTCATATATGGCAGAGAGAGTAGTTGGGACAGGTTCATTTGGCGTTGTCTATAAGGTACTAAAATTTAATCAAGCATGATGCTTCAGGTTTTCTGGTTCCTTCTGCATCTTTTCAACAATATCATCATCTTCTCATTATATGATTCTTCTTGTTTATAAGCGAAGTGACTGGAGACTGATGAAGTAGTTGAAATAAAGAAAGTGTTACAGGATAAGAGATACAAGAATAGAGAACTTAAGATCATGTGCATGCTTGACCATCCTAATGTTGTTCACCTGAATCATTTTTTTTCAACTACTGAAAAAGATGAAGTATATCTTAACCTTGTCTTGGAATATATGGCTAAGACTGTTCATCGTGTTACAAGGCATTATAACAGGATTAGCCACCACGTGCCTATTATCTACGTGCAATTGTATACATACCAAGTAAGTCTATTAACATTTTATTGGTATGTTCTACTTTGTATCTTTGAATTTCCTTTCTTCTGGAATCATTTTGTTCTCTTTTTGTAGATTTTTCGCACTTAATATTTTGTTAAGCATTTCAGTTCTTAGTTGTGGTGTGGGGTTTATAGGATGAATAATATTCTGGAAGTTTGGGCTTTGGAGCTTAATATTTTGTATTTTGATGGCACTGTTTGTTTTCAATGTGTAATATATGTTCAAGCATGATATTTGATTCATCATGCAACAGACATGATTGCTAGAAATTGATTTGTTAAGAATCTTTGCGTCCTGAATCTGGGATTTTTGACTCACCTCTTTATATACACATATCTCTCTCTTCTTTTTCTGTTCATTGTCGTGCCGTGTTTATGTGACCAATGTTAGAGATCATGGAAAGCTAGTTGCTGTCAAAGGATTTTACTAAAAAATGGAGCTGAGCTTGGATTTGAGCTTGTCATATATGCCTAAAACAATCAACGAGTTTATTTGGGAGGCTTCGAGGATTGAAGATGGTACCCACAAGTTGTCAAAGCTTGCAGATTACATGAAGAGATTAGAGGAAGAGATGAGAAAGATCAATGCATTTAAACGTGAACTCCCTCTTAGCTTGCTTCCTTTGAACGATGGTTGGTATCGCTTTTCTATCTTGTTTCTCTGATTTTTTTTTAGTTTCTAAAGATGGGTTTTTGATCTTCCTTTTAGTTGTTGTAGCTATTGTTAGATTGAAGGATGAGGCAATGCAGTGCGAGGAATCAAATGATAGAGCTATGGAAATGAAGCCACCGAGTCTAAAAAGGAATTGTGATGAAGATGAGAAAGTGAAGTTAGAGGATGATACAAGTGATTCAGATGGGTCTAATGATGACAATATGTGAGACTGTTGGTCTAGTAATTAGTTACTTCCTTTAAATGTAATTGCATCTTAGAAAGAAACTAGACATGGCAATACTTGTATTTGATTAGTGAAATAATGACTTTAAATGTAATATGTGCAGTTCC
>JANIIA010046308.1:0-11580 GCA_027478495.1 Erythroxylum alaternifolium
AATTGGTCTAGGAAAGGCTTGAAGATCCTCTTCATTAAATCCATGAAGGCTGCATGAGCATTAGTTAATCCAAATGGCATAACCAAGAACTCAAAATGCCCATATCATGTTCTGAAAGTAGTCTTTAACACATCAGACTCCTTTATTCGTAATTGGTGATAACCCGATCTCTAGTATATCTTGGAGAAGACTTTTGCTCCTAGTTGATCAAAAAAATCATTTGTGCATGGGAGGGGATATTTATTCTTAATAGTGACATGATTGAGCTTTCTATAATCTACACACATTCTCAAGGATCCATCTTTCTTTTTAACAGAAAGAACTGGAGCTCCCCAAGGCGAAGAGCTAGGCCTAATAAAACCTTTCTTTAATAATTCTTCTAACTGCTCTTTAAGTTCCTTCAATTCTGCCGGAGCCATTCTATAAGGTGGAATAGAGATTGGTGTAGTGCCTGGAAGAAACTCTACGGTGAACTTGATCTCTCTGTGTGGTGGTACTCCTGGTAATTCTTCTGGAAAGATATCTGGAAATTTCTTAACTATTGGAATATTTTCTAACTTTTCTTCATCTGCTTTTGTGTCTACCACATATGCCAAGTATGATTCATTCCCCTTCTTAGTCATTTTCTCTGCTGTTAGAGCTGAAATAAATTTAGAGGGGCTTGCTCTCTTATCTCCCTCAAACATTGCCTTTTCTCCTTTTTCAGCACAAACTCTACTGTATTTTTCTAAAGTATCCATGCCCAAAATCATGTCCAACCCTTTCATTTCCAATGGCATTAAATCCACCACTGATGTCACCTCACCAACATGGATTTCACACCCTTGATAAACATGACCAATAATGACATGATGACAAATCAGGGTACTAACTATCAAAGGACTATCAAGAAGACTCAAATTTCTATCATGCAAAATCATAGTTGATGAAATAAATGAATGTGTAGACCCCGAATCAATTAAAACAATAACATCATCATGAAATAATTTAATTGTACCAGTCACAACTTCTGGAGCTGCTTCTGCTTCCTCCCTCGTCACTGTAAATACTCTAGCTGGTGCTTGCCCCTTCTGTCTTCCTGGAGGATTTACCTTCTTGGCTACACTAGAACTGCCTACTTAAGTTGCAAACTTGACTTCCACGGTCTCAATCCTCTTTGAATCTTGCCTTTGTGTTCCCACCTTTCTAGCATATTGTGGACACTCTCTAGTCATGTGCCCTCTCTCTCCACAATTAAAGCAAGCTCCAATCATTCGATAACACTCCCCTTTATGGAATTTGCCGCAATGATCACATTTTGGAAAGGATGGCTTATTCCCCTCTCCTCTTTTGCCTCCTCCTGTAGTCGAGGCTTGAAGAGAAATAGTTCTCATCGGTTTGGGTCCATTTGAGCCACTGCTTCAAACCTCAGACGGTGTAGGGAAAGTCTTGGCACTCTTTCCTATTACAAGCATACTATCTCCCCTACTTAGTTGTTCTCTTCCCATTCTTTTTCTTTTCACTGCACTCTTTATGTTCTCCACATTTTCAATCCTCAGGGTAGCCTCTACCAACTGTTGAAAATCGCAAAAATTCTACACTACCAATTTTTCTCTGATTGCCAATGCAAATCTGTTTCAAATCTTCAGCACTTTGATACTTCACTCATCAGCAGCTCAGCTACATATCTAAATAACTGAGTAAACTTATGCTCATAATCACTCATCGTCCTCTCCCTCTATGTGAGGCTCAAAAACTCCCTCTACTTCTATTGAATATACGCCTAGGACGTGTACTTCTTCTTATAGGTAGCTTGGAAATCAGCCCATATTAATACTGGTAGCTTAAACTGGCGCTCTGGTACGCTTTCCCACCAATGCAAAGCATCACCTTGTAGCAAGCTCGCAGCATACACCATCTTTTCTTCATCTTCACAATCCATCCGTTCTAATATTCTTTTTGTCTTTCTTAACTAGGTCTCAGCTTCCTCAGGATCAGTTGTTCCATAAAAGTCCACAGCGCCATATTTCTCAGCTTATCAAATTGTCTTCCTTTCGTGAATGGGGCTTGAGTAGATGTGGATGGCATCTGACCCATCGCTTGCAAAAAAGCCTGAGTAAAGGCTTGAAACATTCTGGGATCAAATGGATTAGGTACTTATGTTTGAGGGAGAGGTGGTTCGAGCATCTGAGGTGGAAAGTGCTCGCTATCTTGCCCTACAGTTGCCTCAGCAATCGCTAAGGCTACAGATTCGTCAATACCCTCCTCTCTTGGTGGAGATTAGGTGCAGCAGATCCTTGCAAAATCCCTCAAAGTGTTCTTTGAAGAGGTGGCATTTTACTCCTTCAATAAAATATTAACATTTAGCTTATTTTCATTTTAAATGTTATGTCCTACGTGTATGCATGTCACTTAATGCAATCAATCAATTTAACACAATAACAATTAATCACATAGCATAACAATTCATAGCATAATATATTCTAAGCCTAGGAATCCTTAGAAACTGTGGGCTCTAATACCAAAGATGTTGGACCTCGGGTCTCACTTTGGACATAAAATTTTAATAAATAATTTACAAAAAAACACATATAATTTATGAATTCAATGTGGGACTTTTTTTGCAACAAACTAATACCAAAAATAAATAACCCAAGACCATGATAGCAATAATAAATGAATTTATAAAAAATTAGTGAAATCTCACCAAATGTTTGACTCTCTCCTGGTGTTCATTTACTCGTCTGTTGTGATTACTGTGTGGGCTTTGTGTGAGACACATTTCCTCGTGGGATTGGATTACGTCTTCGATAGTTTGGGGAAACATACGGAGACGCGATTTTTGTTTCCGAAGATCTGTGAACATGATACGACAACGTTTTTGTGGGGAGTTACCTGCAGCTTTGATTGTTAAGGTTTCTGAGTTCTGTTTCATTATCGTAGATCTGGGTATGTGATGCAATGATTTTTGTTAAGTAGATCTGTGGACTAGAACAACGAAGTCCATTGTATAGAGAGGCGTCCTTTGAACCGTAGTTTCTTAGGGGAACGACCACGCTTCTATACCAGTATCTGATTAGCTTACGACTTAGGGTACTGGGTTTATTTTTGCTGGTCTAGAGAGAGCTGCCTATAGGAACGCTTCTAGCGGCTTTTGGGTAGTTTTGGGAGGCCCTGGGTCTCGGCGTCCATGGGGAAGAGGACAAAATCGGTGAAGAAATTCAAAGATATAACAAAGGAATGTGTCACAGGTCTACAATCCCCTCCTTCAGATACTGTTGCGCGTCTTTCAACAAGAACGTAAAATGCAAGTACGCTTCCTAAAAACTCTACCTTGCGACCTCATCAGAAGGTGGATGAGGATGCATCCACTTTTGATGAGACTACTGGAAATGAGGATATGAACGAGGATTCAGGTGAGTCGGAAGAGGTAGGGAATGAGTCCAGTGACAGTGATGCTAAATCAGTAGAGGATGACAGTGCCCACCAGGCGCTCGGGGAAAGGTCAGTTTCAGAAAGTGTGGAAAAACAAGTACCTGCTGAGGGGTCACGTCGAAGGATAGGGAGGCTGCTGGTACCCAACAGGAGAACAATTCCTCCCCACCAAATACCCACCCGCCCAAACCACCTACCCCCAAACCCTCCTTTGCTCGCTTATTCAGCATCAACCGAGAGTTAAACCAAGGGCTTCATTTGGAGCAATTTGATGTTAAGGATGAGGTTGTTATAGAGTAGACAGACATTTCCTCCCTTGAATCAGAATGGGGGTACTGCTTAGTTGGTTGCTTTACAGGTAAGTTCCCGGGTATGAAGGCTATAGATGGGTTGATAGAAAAATGGGCTGTAAGATGCAAAGTGCTGCCGCATAATAGGGGATGGATTATTTTTCAGTTTAAGACTGAAGAGGAGAGAACAGAGGTGCTGGCAAGAGGTCCCTACTCACTGTTTGGAAAGGCTTTGATTTTGAAAAAATTGTCCAACGGTTTCAATTTCGACTGCAGAGAATTTACGCAAGTACCCTTTGGAACTTTGGAATGCCAGAGGTTTATCAAAGCTTGGGTCCTAACTTGGTAGACCAATTTGCACTGACCGTATAACCAGTACAAAAGCCCGAGTTGGTTTTGCGAGGTTATTGGTGGAGGTCAATGTAGCAAAAAAACCTGTTTTAAATTTGGATGTTCTTATGCCTGAAGAACGAAGGTACAAACAACAGGTGGTGTATGAATCTTTCCCAAGATACTGCTATGCGTGACAAAAGATTGGACATACACCCTTTGACTGCAAATCCAGAAATAGGAAAGCAGCCAACCAAGAGGAGAGGCACACGGATCCTACTGAAAAACATAAACAGTTGGAAAACTCTGACCTTGTTCAAGATGGTGAAATTCAAGCAAAGGATCAATGTGTCAAGGATCATGAGTCAGGTAACATGGGTAGCTAGGAGACTACAATCAAAAGAAACCTAGGAGAGGGGATGGATTCAGAAGGTAACACAGTACTTCGGCCTGACAAACTGACCAATAAAATCAATTCAGCCTTCACTACTACTCAGAAAAAACAACCCGAAGGGACTGAACAAGACGACGGGAATAGGGCAGATGGTGCACCAAGAAGTGGATCAAGTTTTGCTTCTTAGAAGGAAAATTCGAAAACGGCCCAAGGGGAATGGCAGGTAGCTCAGATAAATAGAAATCCAAATAAAGGCAAGGTTGTGATACAGAGCAACTCAGGACATTTGAATAAAAACCCACAAAGGCCTGAAGGTAGCCACAGAGCATCAGTGAGAAGTACTTTGGAAACTCAAAAGGGTACTATAGGGGGATGCCCCCCTCAACCCAAAAAATGAAGCTGTTTTGCTGGAATGTCTGAGGCCTAAACAAGGCCTCGAGACAATATAGTGTTGCCAATATTCTTAGGCAACACCAATGTTACCTTGCAGGCTTGTTGGAAACCAAGTTAACAGTGAATCGTCTCACAAAATTGATGAGAAACAGATTCAGGGGCTGGGAATGCAGTCATAATTTTGATGTCATCACTGGGGGCAGAATATGCGTAATATGGAATCCCAAGTTCTGCACAGTTCAGACATTGGAGGTTGGGAGGCAATTTTTACATACTGAAATTCGATGCTGCACTACCCAACTGTATTTCATGGTATCCTTTGTATATGGATTGTATAGCGTTGTGAGTAGAAGGGAGCTATGGCAGCAACTACAAGCTAGACAGGTCCAATCGGCACACCCATGGATCATCATGGGCGACTTTAATTGTGTATGTGATCCATGGCAAAGGATAGGTTGCAATCCTCCTACAGACTATTTGCTTAAGGATCTAGTTGACTTCAAACTGACTTTGGGACTAGTGGATACGCCAAGTACAGGGGAGTTTTTCACTTGGCACAAAAATTACTTACAGGCCAAACTAGACAGAGTCTTACTAAATCAAGCTTGGGACATGATGGGAGTTGATTATCTGGCAAATTTTCTAGATAGGAGGGTCGAATCTGACCATTGCCCTGTGTTAGTAGAATTCAATTGAGTTGAACAATCAGGTAGTTGACCTTTCAAATTCTTTAATATGTGGTTAAAGCATCCACATATAAATACAGTAATCAACAGTAATTGGGAGACTAATGTTGAAGGAACTGCTCAGTTTGTCCTATGTAGGAAATTGAAGGGATTAAAATTTCCTCTGAAATCCATGAATACAGAAGTCTATGGGAATATTTCAGCCAAAGCCAGGGCAGCACAAGAGGCTTTTCAAACAGCTTACCGAAATTCTTTAAGCAAGCCGAATGATGTAGTTTTGCGACAAGAGGTAGCAGAGAAAAGGAAGAATGCTAACTTTCTAATGGATGTCGAACGCATGTTTTTCCAGCAAAAGGATAAATGTACTCATCTCATAGAGGCTGACAAGAACAGCAAATATTTTCATTCAATTGTGAAGAAAAGGATAAAGCAGAATTCTGTCTCCCATCTGATTAAGGAAGATGATAGTGCTACCCCTTCTATGCAAGAAATGGTGAGGTGCTGTCTAAACTTTTACTAGAGCCTATCAGGTACTACGGGTCAGAGAGACAGTATTAAGGAGGAGGTGGCACAAAATGGGCAGATTCTGGATGACCTGGACCGGGAACTTCTAGTTATTCCAGTTAGTGAGACTAAAATCAAGCAGGCCTTGTTTGGTATTGGTGATGAGAAAGCCCCTGGCCCTAACGGCTACACTTTTGCCTTTTTTAGGCATCATTGGGACAGTGTCGGGCTGGATGTAACTTCAACAGTACAAGAATTCTTTACTACGGGCTTCTCAGGCAACTTAACCACTGCTCCCTCACTCTTATTCCGAAGACCAAAAATGCGCCAAAGGTTACAGATTTCAAATCTATAGCTTGCCTCAGCGTTGTCTATAAAGTGATTACTAAGATCCTAAATGACCGTATGATTAGGGTGTTGGGGAAAATTGTTGACTCAGCACAAGCTGCCTTCATACCTGGCAGAAACATTATGGATAATGTGTTCTTAGCCTAAGAATTAGTAAGGGGATATTCAAGAAAGAGGATTTCTCCGAGATGCATGCTTAAAGTTGATATTACTAAAGCCTATAATACGGTTGACTGGGGCTTTCTTGAGAATATGTTGAAGCAATTGGGCTTCCCTAGTATCTTTATATGTTGGGTTATGGAATGTGTGTAGATTGCTTCTTACTCAATTTCTATTAATGGTTCATTGCATGGAATGTTTAAAGGTCAACAGGGACTTCACCAAGGTGACCCTATGTCACCCACCTTATTCCTCTTAGAGATGGAATATTTCTTAAGACTGCTTAAGAAAAGAACAAACAATCCCAAGTTTTAATTCCATCCAAAGTGCAAAAAGCTAAGTATAACCTACATTGCCTTTGTGGATGATATCATCCTTTTCTCTAGAGGGGACAGGGCCTCAATAGCCGTATTAGTAGAAGCATTTCAAACCTTGGAAAGGGTGGTTGGACTGAAAGTGAATGTATCAAAATCAAGCTTGTATGTAGCTGGAGGGGACAACTATGAGAGAGAGACGTTAAGGCTGATGGTGGAGTACCCTATTGGGGAATTTCCTGTTCGCTATTTGGGGGTTCCATTGGCACCCTTAAAAGTATCGGTGGCACAGTTTTCTGTACTCATTGAATCGGTGGAGACCTTCATAACTTCTTGGCGGTCCCATTCGCTTACTTATGCGGGTAGAACTGAACTTATAAATTTTGTTATCCAAGGGGTGCTCTCTTTTTGGCTACAAGCATTCCCTATCCCTAATGCAATCTTGGATAGGCTTAATTCCATTTGTCGACTGTTCTTATGGGGTGTTAGACATTTCAGAGTGGCATGGGACACTCTTTGTACTCCAAAAGAGGAAGGGGGTTAGGGCTGAAAAATTGCAAGATATGGAATACGACTTTGTTAGCCAAGGTTCTCTGGAACACACATGCTAAGACCGACTCCCTTTGGGTCAAGTGGATGCATGGAGAATATTTAAGAGATGCCACAATCTGGGAGTGGGAGCCCCACAACTGTAACTCCCCTCTTCTGAAAAAGTTAGCATGAACCCGTGACTTGTTGCTGGCAAAACTTAGGGATCAGACAGAGTTAATCCAGAAACTATAAATGATGTGTGTAAATGGGCGGCTATCCGCACAGAAGACATATGAGTTAATTCGGATAAAACATCCCAGGAAATTGTGGATGGCGTTTATTTATAAAAATTACATCCCTCCAAAATACTCATTCATCTCCTAGCTCAGCCTTCGGAATAGGCTTCCAACTAAAGACAATTTACAATTTTTGGAGATAGAAAGGTCACATGCTTTCTGCAATGCTGCAATTGAAACAGTGGACCATCTGTACTTTAAGTGTGAGTTTACAAATGATGTGTGGAGCACCATTAAGTCTTGGCTTGGGCTGACCCGTACCATGCCGTCTCTCTCTAGTGCCATTAAATGGATACGTGAAGAATACAAAGGAGCAAAGCTCCGGGGTAAAGTTGTTAAACTTAGTCTTGTTTGCACCATCTACTTGATCTGGAACACAAGAAACCTTATTCAAATAGAGGTAGCCCTTGCTACCAGACTAGATGTGGTCATGAAGATTAAGACAGCCATGTATAGAATCCTCTATAGAATCTTCCCAATGGACTTCATCACATTCTGATGCCTTTAGATGAGATGTCTTCTTTTTTTTTTCCTTTGGGGAACCTTCATGGTAGTAAGGGGGCAAGGGAAGCTTAGTTCCAGCTCACTTCTGGCCCATGGGGGTTTTTCTTACTCAAATGGGCCGTGCACTCTTAGGCCTTTCCCCTGTGGTGGCACGGTAAAAAGGAGGGTGGGATGGTGGAGTACTTTTGAAGAGCTACCTTATGCAGGTGGGAATATTGCTCACAGAGGTTGATGGCAATATGGACTGGAGGAAAGTGGAGGCAAGAGCAAAATGAAGTTGGGGAGAGGTGTATTTTACTAACCTTTTCTTCTATGCAGGTAACAAATTGATTTTGGCAGGAGCATGGAGCAACTGGTGCACA
This sequence comes from Erythroxylum alaternifolium, assembly GCA_027478495.1. Lineage (NCBI taxonomy): Eukaryota > Viridiplantae > Streptophyta > Magnoliopsida > Malpighiales > Erythroxylaceae > Erythroxylum > Erythroxylum alaternifolium. The sequence goes on from JANIIA010046308.1 coordinate 8,526, forward strand.
AGTTGTCCCCACTGCTGCGTCCATGTCCACCACTGTGTTGGCGGGTCGCCCTCTAGAGCTGACAGGAGGTTTTAATTGTGGATATATCTTCGATGGGTCTACTGCTCATATCTGGAATTGTTGTTGGTGCTCCTATCCGTCGGGTATTGTTCATCGTCGAAAACACTATTCACTGGCGGGAACACGGTTCACCACCGGGAATACTGTTCACTGACGGGAACACTATATACCACCGGGAATACTGTTCTCCTGGTAATACCTATTCAGTACTTGCTTATTGATCGGATTCCTATGTATTTTTTTAAGGTATTTTTGGACAAAATTTAAAGGAAGTCATTTGACTAACCTCATTTTGGGTGTATAGGAGTATATGATTAACCTTCTGTAGATGTACTGTTGCCGTGACTGAAATTACTGCAGGCTTAGAACATGTATTTTTTATTATGTAACAGGTCGGGGTATGCCCCACAGGACCATGTACATAAACATTTTTTGGTATAATACATTTACATTTTACCAAAAAAAATAATCACGTTCAAAATTTAAGACTTTTATACATATTTGAACACATCACCACATAATCTAACACATATTTTTCATTCAATCATCATAAAATATCTTTCAATTATTTTCCATATCCAACAATTGAGAATGCAATGAACAAACAAAATGGCTCGAGAGAATCCCATAAAATGAAATGGTGAAACCAAAATTTACACTTTGAACAAAATGAGTACATTTTTCGGAGCTCATCTGCCATAATCGGGCAGCCAGGAGAAGGCTTTAAGTTGACGTGCATGTGATGAATGAAATGCTATCTCTCTTACCCACATAAACAGATTTCAGATGCATACATATCAAAATCATATTTTTCATTCTTCTAAATTTTCTGTTTTTCCTTAGCATAAAGTAACACAATTAAACAAACAAACATGATATAAATTTAGGGAATATTTTTCCCACATTTACAATGAATCAAGACAAACATTTATACATATTTTTCATGTTTACAATGAATCAAAACAAACATTTATAGTATTCATACACACAAATATTTTTGCTCATCATCATAAAACTATAAACATATTACCCACTTATTTTACTAGATACTTCCAAGATCAAGCTTGTTCTTCTCCTTGCTCTTAACTTCAACTAGCTAGATTTCCTTCAAAAACATATATTTTCATTTAATCAACACTTTCCTTCAACCTAACTTTCCATGAATGAGCTTAAGCTTGATCTATTCTTGATTTTTCTAACTCAAAGAACTAAGATCTAACTCAAAGCTTATTAAGACTGTTAAGGATATGATCAGAGCTTGTATTTTGGAGTTTCAAGGAGCATAGGATCAGTACGTGTCTAATTGAATTTGCTTATAACAATCATTATCATAATAGTATCGGAATGACACCGTATAAGGCGTTATATGGCAGAAAGTGTCGTTTGCCTCTGTATTGGGATAAGAGGGGCTAAGGATTGTAAAGGCCTAGAACTGATTTAAGTTACAGTTGATAAAGTTAAACTGATTTGAAATAGGATTAAAGTAGCACAAAATTGATAAAAGAATTATGTGGATCAGCACCGAAAGGATATGGAATATCAAGTGGGAGATAAAGTGTTTCTAAAAGTATCACTCTGGCGTGGAGTGCTGAGATTCGATAAAAATGGTCAGTTAAGCCCTAAATATATTGGTCTATATGAGATTATCAAGAGAGTTGGACCATTGGTTTATAGGTTAGCATTAACCATTGAAATGGCTCAGATACACAATGTGTTTCATATGAATATGCTCAAGAGATATCAGTTTGATCTGACACATGTGTTACTAGCTAAAGAGATTGAAGTTGCAAGTAATTTGAGTTATCTTGAGGAACCAGTTAAGATAATGGGCTATCAGATGAAGCAATTATGAAACCGAGTGATTCTATTGGTGAAAGTCCTCTGAAAAATCATTCGAGTGAGGAAGCTATATGGGAAATAAAGAAGCACTTGAGGAATCAGTACCCCTACCTATTTGATCAATTAGATAAGAATTTCAAGAACGAAATTTCTTAGTGGGGAGAATTGAAATATCTCGTTTTCCAATATTGAGGGTTAGAACCCTAGATTACTATATATGAGAAATATCATTAAAAAAATAGGAAATGGATTACATTTACATGCATATCACTAGCGTAAGCATACACATACGTGATTATTGATTTTTGTACACATTACAAAAACTATACATGCACGCACTCAATTGACATATTCTGGGGTATAAATAAAATTTAAATGATTATGATGTTAATTATGAATTATTATGTTTCGAATTCTAATTTGGAGAATTATAATTATTAATTGAAAATTTTTGGCGAAAATTGAGATATTTGTGAAATTATGGGTATTTTTGGACTAGAAAAATGCCAAGTAGCGAGACAAATTGATTCATGGTAGTAGAAATAAGTGACAATTGATAGTAAAAATAATTGACAATTGACATTAGAATTTATTGACAAGTGGAATTGAAAATCGGGTGAGAATTGGTTTAGAAATTGGGAAACAAATGGATTAGTTATTAAAATACAAATTGGGGACCATAAGAGGAGAACATGTGGCAAGTGACAAGTGTCAAGCCACTTACTACATACCTCACTCTCGATACATTCACTTGAAAGACAACCATCTTTGCCTTTCATTTTGCTTTGGCTAAAAACTACGTTCTTTATTTTCTTTCTTTTCTCAGTTCATAATACTCTCACATTTTACACTCAAAATTTGTGTTGCCATCATCTTTCACCTTAATACTTCAAGAGCCTTCCTATTTCTTCATCTTGTTACTAAAAACCTAAACTTTTCCACCTTGGAAGTTGACAATTGTGTGAGATTGAGAGGCTAGGTTTTTGTGAGATTTTGAAGAAGCTTGGAGCTAAAGCAAGTAAGTAATACGTCAAGCTTCATGGGTTGTTGTAAATGAAACATATATACTGATTGTGTTGAGTTTGAATGATCATAATAATGGTGTTAAAGTATGTTGTAACAAGGATGTAGAAATAAGTAGGTTCATGTTCTGTTT
>JANIIA010046319.1:0-11579 GCA_027478495.1 Erythroxylum alaternifolium
CTATAGATGAACATAAAATGAGCATAAACGAATCTGAATTAAGTCCTAAAGAGCCACTCAAAATGTCCATTAACAAAGTGTATGCAACAAGATTCTTGACCTATTTTCCATCATCTTGAGCATCAACTAGAACTCATATAGTTTAGTGCTCAAATAACCCTTGTACATTGTTTCTTCTTCCATCTTTGTGTGTTCTTGGAGATCAAGGAAAGGTTTGGTGTTTGTAACAACCCAAACAAGGAGAAGAAACAAGAAATGAGGAGATAAATATGGTAAAAAGTTTACATTTCATGTTCTTTTATACATATCTTTGCATGTATGTTACATCTTATGGTTTCTGGGTTGTCATAGTGTCAGAATCTTGATTTCGACACTTCCGCTACATCTGCATACATGTGATGCATGCAACCATGGCTAACCCAACACTCTTATATCTTAATAACTCTTAGTGTCATAGATTTTAGTAGCTTCTTATATTATAAATGGAAGGAAATAAATTCTAGGTGTTTCCAGAGACAAGAAAAAAAAGTAGTACAAGGTGATATTATTTAGGTTATTAAGTAGTAGCCTATGGTCAACTAAATATATATACTTTGTAGTAATGGTAGAACTTATAAGAAAAGAATGACTAGTTTAAAATTAACAATATCAAACATGTTATTCTCACATGCTGATAACCGAAGAAAGAAGAAACTTTAGCCTTAAACTACACTGTATACTTTGTCTCAAATAGTTAACTATAATAGGAGTTCTTGCTATTCCTATTGTTCTTATTTAAAAGGATGTAATTTATGTCATATTGCCTATATTTTGAAAGGAAATATGTACTTTATTTTTAAAAAAACTTAATCTTATTAAAATTTACTCTCAGTAAAAAGAGTAAATTAAAATTATAATAAAAATAATATTCTTGGCACTTGTACTACATTAGTTATAATTATTCTCAATTGATAGTAATGTATTTAGTTGTAACATGAAATTTTCAATAGGTACATGTGCTCCTTCAGAAAAAATTTACATATATATACACATTGACTGATAATTTGACTAATAATTATTGGTTTATAAAGTATGTCAAAAATGTATTGGAAATACTGCAATTAAGATAACGATAATTTGACACTAGTGGGTGATCTCAATGCAAATAACTCCAATTTTAGTTATAATCATATTTTTACATGAAAAAACCTTTGTTGAAACTCCCTTTCGTGACTTAATTAGAAGTTATCAATATTATACATAATGAAACAAATTAAGCATATAAGGATAATGTAAGAATATTTTATTACAGATGAATCCATATTTGATTTGCAAATTTTACTGATTTTTGAAAGTATTAGGATAAATTATTTAAATTTAACAATGAAATTGAAATCCATAAATTCTATTCCACTCTTTTTGTGTAACCAAATGAGATATGGAATTAGAAAGGAATCATTCCAAGTGTCTCGACTTTTTTTCACAATAAAATATTAAACCCTCTATCCATGCTCATCACCTTACATTCTTTTGCATCACAGTTTGACCGTTGTGGACCTGAGTGAGCTACCAATAATATATATATATGATGTTACCTCAAGGTTTATGATTAACAATTTTGATGATTACTATATAATATTTCAAAATTCAAATTGGATTTATTTCCCTATATAGGTATCGATATATTTCTCAAAAGGAAATAAAATCATAGGATAAATGCTTCCTTTTTAACAGGAACCTTCTTTTATAAACTTACCTTATTTAATTTACAATACCCGAAAGGATCATAATCATCTTATATTTTTCGACAATCAATTCCAGGACATTGCCATATTTTTTCTCTTTAAGGTTGAATATTAAAGATTCTAGCAAAGATGATATCGAAGATACAAAGTCAACCTAGAACGAAAATCATGCAATGGCAAGTTGAAGGAAATGCCTACCTAAGGAAGAACCACTACAGTTGCGAGACTCATAGATATACAAAAAAATCAAGGAAGCCAAATTTTTGATATACATTCATAACATCAGTACTTTTGAAAGTCATGTCATTATCAAATCTCTTGCATTTTAGAAAGTGAAAATTATATTTGAGAGAGTGATCATTGAAGCTCATATTGAGCAAATTACTTTGTCATTCATTGAGAACTTGTAGAGGCTAAACAAATACTAGTATGGAAGGTTAAAGAACCTTGAGAAATATTTACTTGTAAGCTTGAAGAGGCTCGTCAAATTACTATTTGGATTTAATAGTGAAACACTTAAGTTGGATACTTGGGGACTAGATTTAGGCTTAGGTTATAAGCTAAACCATTATTAATCAATCACGTCATTCTTTCTCTACTCTTAACTTTTAAATTTTTGCAGTATATTATTTGTATTTTCATTTTATAAGAGTGTCCATCACTTTTAAAATAAGTGCCTTCTGTTTTTAACTTTGCATAAAGTTCCTTTTAGTTTAATAGGCTCCCTCTATTTTTAAATTGCTTTAACATGATTTTTTGTTTAATAGACTCCTATTGTATAATAGGCTCCTATCGTTTAACAAGCTTTATCATTTGACAGGCTCCTATTATTTTTTATCTTTAACTAGGATCCGCTTATTATACGAATTGAAAGTACTTGCAAAAATTTTTTAAGTCACACATATTTCACACCCCCCCTCTTGCGTGTGTTTGCTTTATCGTTTGGTATCAAAGAGTGGCTTCATATTTATTATGTTTTACAACATGTGATAAGATCATAACAAATAATTTGAGAAGCATTGAAGGACAATCTATCTCAAAGCCTCCTCATTTTAATAGAAACAACTACTCATACTAGAAAGAGAGAATGATAATCTATCTCCAATCTGTAGATATTAAAGTCCGGCAAGCCATCAGAGTTGGAGCTACATTTCCCACTACAAAAAATGTAGAAGTATGGTCTGATGTTGACAGAAGAAATGCACACCTAAGTGCTAAAGCAAAATTTTAGCTGATCTATGCACTATCTCCATAAGAATATGAGAAGATATCCTACTGCTTTATAGCAAAGGAAATGTGGTATAAAATCCAAGTCACCTTTGAAGGAACGAATGAGGTAAAGAAACATAGAATAGGCCTTTTACTATATCAATACAAAAATGTTGACATGAAATAGGGAGAAAATATAGGTGAATTCTTTGAACGGTTCAACAACAACATCACGACCTTAAAGAACTTGGGAAAGATATATCATAATGATGAGCTCGTAATGAAGATTCTAAGATCACTACCAAAGGAATAAAGACCTAAGGTAATAGCTCTAGAAACTGCAAAGGATTTATACACTATTTCACTATGTTGGCTATGAGAAAATATGATGATCCATAAAATTGACCTTAGGCAAGATGAAGGATCCTCCTATAGAAAAGGAATGGCACTAAAAGCAATTGATGAATCAAATGGTGATGAAAGTGACATTAAGTTGCAAATAGATGGAGATGACAAGTTCAACTTCATGGTCAGAAAATATGCCCACTTCTATAAAAAGAAGCTGATGAAGAAAGGAGAAGGAAATAAGAAAGCTGGGAATAATAGGTTCCTATCGAAAGGTTGCGGCAGCAATAGCAATACACAAAATAATCAAATCATATGCTATCACTACAAGCCTAGACACACAAGGCTTGAATGTCCTCTTCTTCAAAAGGACAAGTCAGAGAATAGTAAACCCAGAAAGCAAGCGATGACTATAGCTTGGTTAGATGAGGATTATGAAAACTTTGAAGAAGAAGAGCTAGAAGAAGTCAGCAACATTTGCTTCATGGCTGAATCAAGAGATGATGAGGAATATTATTTTGACTTAGATATTGAAGTTAATGAATTGAAAAATGCATATCATGAATTGTATGATTAATACAAAAAGTTGACAATGAAGTGTTTTAAAGAAGTTGAGAACTCTAAGAACAATGATGCATCTCTAAAGAGTAAGATTAAATCATTAAATTCTATGAATTAGAGTTTGACGACAAAAAATATGTCTCTTAAAGTTGATTATAAGAAAAAGGTCTTTAAAAAGGAAGCTTTGGAAGAAAGAGTAGCTAAGATGGAAAATAATTTACTTAAGAATGATTCTGATAAAGTGAGACAGTTAGAAGAAAAAGTTGTCGCCCTAGAACTTAAAAAAGAGAAATATGTTGGAAAGATCTTATCTCTAGAAAAAGATCTTACAAATTTCGTAAATGGAAGGAATAACCTGGATGCATTACTTGGTAGTGGTAAATGAATTTTTGATAAGGCTGGAATAGGTTACAATGAAAACAATAATATTAGGCAATATAAGAATTTCTTTATTAAATCCAACAACAGCTATAATCAAAACAATAAGAACTAGATATATGGCAGAAATAATAACAACTCTCTTTCATCTGTTTTATATTTCTACTATGGTAGACATGGTCACATTATTCATTCTTGTAACTTTCATAAAATGGAGAAATTATCTCAAATGTATGTTTAGAGAATGAAAGGTCAAGCTACTAATCTGAAAGGACCTAGAAAAATTTAGGTACCTAAAATGAGATAATATTTTTATATAGATATACATCAAAACGGAGACAAGAGAAAATAAATGAATAGTCGAGTTGTTTGAGACACATGACAAGTGAAATATCACATTTCAATTATATTGAAAGGAAAGACAGAGGTAATGTTGTCTTTTTTGACAAAAATAAAGCAAAGGTTACCGGAATTGGTAAAATTGGTGATTCTGACTCTAGCTCTATTGATAATGTCCTTTATATTGATAGTTTCAAACATAACCTGTTAAGTGTAAGTTAGTTATGTGACAAGGGTTATAAAGTCATTTTCTATGCATCTCATTGTGAAATAGTCGATAATCATAATGACAATATTGTATTCATTGATCCTAGAAATCAGAACATATATTGTGCTCAACTAGAAGACATGTCTTCAAAAAGTGTTACATTTTTTGCTTCTTTAGAAAAGGATTTGTTTATGTGGAACAGAAAATTTGGATATGCTAGCATGACCATTCCATCAAAATTGTCCAATAATGAGTTAGTAAGAGGACTACCTACCTTAAAGTTTGAAAGCAATCAGGTTTTTTAGGCTTCTTTAAAAGGAAAACAAATTAGAAGCAGCTTCCCTCCTAAAACTATTGTTTCTACTAAACAACTGCTTTAACTTGTACATATGGATTTATTTGGTCCCATTAGGAGTCAAAGTTTTGGTGGTATACATTATGATTTTGTTGTAGTAGATGATTATTTTAGATTTACATAGGTTTACTTCATATCAAATAAAGATGATGCTTTTGAATTTTTTAAGAAGTTTTGCAAAAAATTCATATCAAAAAAGGATAATACATTATTTCAATTTAAAGCGATTGTGGAGGAGAATTTGATAACAAAAAATTTAAAGAGTTCTATGACAAAAATGGTATACCTCACAATTTTTCATGCTCAAAACCTTTGTAGTAGAATGGAGTTATTAAGAGATAGAGCAGGACTCTCATGATATATCTAGAACAATGTTATACGAAAGTGATTTATCCACTTCTTGTTATATACTCAAGAAGTTCCTTATAAGACCCATTCTAAAAAACACCCTTATATACTATGGAAAGGAAGAAAACTAAATGTCGCTTACTTTCAAGCATTTAGTTACAAGTGATTTTTTCCAAATAATGGGAAAGACAATCTTGCAAAGTTTGATGCGAGATGAGATGAAGCTATCTTTCTAGGTTATAGTACTGATAGTAAAGGATTCAAAGTTTACAACAAAAGAACAAAGAAGATAGGAGAATCAATACATGTAGTGTTTAATGAACCACTACCTTCAACATCAACAGCCGATTTAGATGATGAAGAGCATCCTTTAGTTCTTAAAAATACATCAACTACACCAATAGTGCCTTCAAAATCTCAAGATCAAGAAGGTCCTTCTGAAACCATGACAGAGCAGGATCCTTCCTCTCAGCAGGAGCCTATGTAATGAAGAATACCAAGAAAATGGAGAGGTCAAGATAAATATCAATACATTTTGGAAGACCCTTCGGAAAGTCTAAGAACCAGATCTTCCTTCAAGAACAACTTTGTTTCCCTTATCTTACAATTAGAATTGATGACTATGGAAGAGGCTCTTACTGATGAAAATTGGATTTCAGTTATAAAAGGCAAACTAAATTAGTTTGACAAAAATAAAGTTTGGAAGCTAGTACCTTATTCATAAAACAAGTCAATTATTGGAAACTCAATAGGTATTTTGAAACAAACTTGACAAAAATGATAAGGTGGTAAGAAACAAAGATAGACTTATAGCATAAGGCTATAATTAACAGGAAGGTATTGATTTTGATGAAACTTATACACCTATAGCTAGACTAGAATCGATTAGAATTTTAATTGCCTTCTCATGTTATAGAAACTTCAAATAATTCTAAATGGACGTCAAAAGTGCCTTCTTAAATGGATAATTAACGAACAAATGTTTGTTAAGCAACCTCCAAGTTTTGAAGATGAAAACCATCCTACTCACGTGATGCAATTGACTAAATCCCTGTATGGTTTAAAGCAGGCTCCTCGAGCATGGTATAAGAGGTTAACTAATTTTCTACTTGAGAATAACTTTGAAAGAGGAAAGGTAGATAAAATCGTATTTATTAAGAAAAAGGAGAATGATTTACTCATAACACAAATATATGTTGATGACATAATATTTGGTGCTACTAATTAGTCTTTCTGTGAAGAATTCTCAGGATTAATGCAAGGGGAGTTTGAAATGAGCATGATGGGATAACTATCCTTCTTTATTGGATTACAAATCAGGAAAACCAAAAAAGGGATCCTTATTAGCCAAGACAAATACACAAAGGAACTTATCAAGATGTACCACTTTGAGAATGCCAAACCAACGGGTACTCATTTGTATACTGGAACTAAACTTGATAAGGATGAACAAGGCAAGGCTATGGATGCAAAAAAGTATAGAAGAATGATTGGGTCACTATTATATCTTACAAGCTCAAGACCAGATATTAAGCTTAGTGTGTCCCTTTACGCAAGCTTTCAATCAAATCCAATAGAATACCACCTTCAAGTAACCAAGAGGATCTTTCGATATCTTCACGGAACTATGGATTTTAGATTATGGTATCCAAAAACTGATTATTTTAATATAGTTGGCTATTATGATGCAGAGTCAATCAAAAAAATTGGTCACTTCAATTTCTTAGAAGATGTCTAATCTCTTAGTCTTGCAAGAAACAAAATTACACAAGATTTTCAATAATTGAAGCGGAATATGTAACAACTACCAGCTTTTCTACTCAAATCTTATAGATGGCGCATTAACTCCAGGATTTCTCTCTAAACATTAATCATATTTGTGTATTACGTGATAATATGAGTGCAATAAATCTTTTGAAAAATCCTGTGCATCATTCTAGGACTAAGCTTATAGAAATCAATCATCATTTTCTTATAAATCATGTTTTAGAAGGTACCATTGAGCTTTTGCATGTTAATATTGAAAATCAAGTGGCTGATATCTTCACTAGGCCACTATCCAAACATAGATTTTGCCTGTTGAGAAATGACCTTGGTATGTGCAAACTATCTGATATTATTTCTATATAAATTTTCTTTGCTACTCCTCTCTGCTAGCATTAGCAGGATCCTTCTTCTTTAAAAGGCTCCTCTTATGTCGAGACGTCTTCTTAGTTTAGTAGGCTCCTTCTAGTTTATAAGGCCCCTCCTTTTTAGAAGGCTCCTTTTTGTTTAATAGAGTAGAATACATATGTCCCAAAAAGGAAATCATTTATGGTGTCGTTTATTTTAGCTTATAAAAATGCGTGCCCAGTTTTGACCAGAGACTGTACGAGACTGACAGAAGAGACGCAGATGATCACACTTCCTATTTTGGTGTGTACAATTCCTATTCTTATAATCATAATCATAATCGCTATTTTTCTCAAAGGTGTCGTTCCTTTTGCACCTTAACTTTCTGCCTACTCTTTGTTTTTCCTCTCTGCACCCAAACTTTCTGCGTTATCCTTGTTTTTCCCCCAACCTCAATGGTATGAATGAAATCAAAGGGATAGAAGCAAACCATGGCTTTAACTTCCAGCCATGAACAGACTCTCATTTTTTAGTCTTCTTCTCTGCCTCCAATAGTAGGTTCTTTGAACACTCCTACTGAACCTATCTCTGTTTCCTCTAAACACAAACTTCAGAAAACCCCTTGTATAAAACTCCAAATGAGAAAAGAGACAAATTTTGTCCATACTATCCCCAGAATCAGACTCAGATTCATCCTATGAAAACAATGAACCTCAGTTATACAACAATTTGTATCAAACTCTAGTGGAGAAGAAGAAGAAGAAGAAACAAAAAAGAAGAAGAAGAAAAAGAAAACAAAGAAGAAGGAGAAAAAGAAAAGGAGGAAGAAAAAGAAGTAGAAGAATCCTTGAATGAGGGGGAGCAAACAAGAAAAGTAAGATTTCATATACTCATTCTTACACCTAACCACTCCTACTCCTTCCACTATTTCCACTACTCCTAAAATTGATCACAAGGATAAGAAAGCGCTTGAAGTGTTCTAGGTTGTAGAAGATAATATATTATATGAAGAACCAAATTCGTTAATAAAGAGATCACATACCAAAGAAAGTATCGTAAAACAAGCTCTACAAGAGGAAATAGCTGAGGCAGAAAAGATAGAAGAAGAAGAATTAAGGAAAATAAAAAGAGAAGAAATAAGAAAAGGTAAAGTGTTTTTAGTCAAAGAAAAAACTAAGGACCAAATTGTTAAGGATGAACCAGTGTTTGAAGAAGCCTTATTTGAAGAAATCCTAAAGCCCAAAAGAACTAAAACAAAGAAACTCACTATACTCCAAAAGAAAAAATCCTTAGCTCTGGTAAATTTGTTCTAATCGATGGAAGCTGAAGCAAGGTACAAGATGCAATACAAAAAGAGAAAGGTGGTAACAGGACGGATATTGCCTCCCAACCTATTTGACGATATTGGTATTCTCATCTCACCCTTCTTTCTTGATGTTGGATGGGAAAACTTTTTAAAATTAGATGAAACAATGTGTGATGAGTTGGTAAGCTGTTTCTATACACACATCAGAAGAGAAGAGATTGATGGGAAGTTGGTAATCATCTCGTGGGTACTTGAGTGCGAGATCTTGATTACAGAGGAAATATTGGGGAACATTCTGAGTGTAATTCCATTTAGTAGGACTAACGTTCCCTGTCATAAATGGGACATTGCTGACATTGATCTAGGAGAGGCTGTGGACCTTATATGTCTGTACACTGAGAATGCCCATAAAGGAAGACCTTGGTGTAGACACTTGGACCTACTGCCAAGATGACTTGCATTCATTTCGGCTACTTCAATTTTTCCAAAGAGTAAGTGTAGCTTCCCACATCCATCGAGTACTTATCCGTACATCTCGAGGATATTGGGACACACACCTTATGAAAGCGGCGCGCTAGAGCAGTCAAACAGAACTCGTTGAAAAAAAATTTCAAACGTCACGCGCATTTTTTTGAAAAACTAATAATTGTTAATGGCACATTTTATTTACAACAATTTCAATCTCAATTATCACAAACAATATATACATCGCATAATTCCAGTAATCATTTAGGCCCTTTTCAAATTTGAAACACTTTCATTCATAAAGTCATTACATATCAGAATTATTTACGTACACATGGTACAATACATATTTTAATGCAAAAATTAACAGAAAATGTATGCAGATCCCAACTGATCCTAACCTCTTTTTCCTATTCAACTTTAGTGGCTACATTTCCAGTTTGTCTAACTGGGTATCTCCTCTGAGCATGAAAAATATTGCAAATATTAGGTTGAGTTTTTTCGAATTCAGTGAGTGGACCATCTTTGATGGCTCACTCAATCATATAACACGTCAATTTATGTAATTACGTAATTCACATCATTTCATTTATCATCATATGGCATCATAAAACACTTTACTCACTGGTTTTCACATTTTTCACTCAACTTAATTCAACAATACATTGCAATCATTCAAATCATACATATCATGTGTGTATGTAATATTTATGAGACCTCATTTCATTTATTACGTTGTTGTGATTGAGTGCTTTTTTCACTATCCTATATTCGTTGTGGATACCGAGCTCTATCATACTATCCTATATCCATTGTGGATACTGGGCTCTATCATATTATTTCGAATCCATTGTGGATACCAAGCTCTATCATACAAATTGAGCCATAGGCTCTTACCACGGATGTCTGAGCTTTAAGCTCTTTTTTACTGGCGACTCTAGTCACAATTGTTTATGTTTCATGCATTCATGTAATGGAATGCATCACACATATTAAATCAATCGTTGTGCTCAATCAATCACATTCTCATTTACTTTCATAATGTCATTCACATTTATCATCGAACCTTAGGTTTGGCATTCAACATACAAGTTGAGATTCATTTATTTCTTTAAATTCACATACACTGAGTACTTCTAATGTTCTCGCATTCTTCAAACTCCTCAGACTAGTACTGTCTGGAATTGTCTCAATCACATTCACATTCAGTAGTAATTCAATACAGAAATTTAAAACAAAACAACAAAGAAAGTGAGACCATCTAGGTCGACTCACAGTACACTCCAAATTACCGTTAGCTTCCATGATCCGGAAGTGTCTAGATGCAGACATTCTATCCTGTATATCAACATCATACAATACACATTTACACATATTATTAATTGCACAATTATATGAACACTCAATCACACACATATGTATATGTGTTGTGTATAATGTATGCTCAATGACAATCTCGGGTATATTATCTAAATTCAGATCTTATGCTAATTCTCATTTAATAATTCATATATCTCTAATTGAACTTAGGTTTACAATTCATTTGTACATGATCATTCTAAGTTCACCATTCAATCTTTACCCTTTATATGTGTTTAGCTTATTCTTAAGCTTACACCTCAAGAACACTTAATTCGTTTAATTTCATAATCTAATTTATTGTCATTTATTTTCTAACATTATATGCTCTCATAATACTCAATTCTCATTCATATTTACTTAATACATATTACTCAACTCCTTTGGATTATAACTATAATCGTATGCACATCTTCATTCTCATTATACTTATGCCTTTGGTACTTTGATATCATCTAGTCATTCACAAAGTTACAACCTCAATTATCACTTCAAACATATCACAAATTAGTCATTTAATCAATCCATCATTCTAGTTTCATTCCAAGTCCCATTTAAGCCTTAATTAATACCAAGTGAGCCGTGAATGTCCATTAGGCGGACATCCATGTCTGCTAAGGGGACCTTTATAGGTCTCTTATAGAAACTTGAAATTTTGACCCTACAAACATCAAAATCTCTTCTTGCTGTCTTCATAAATTTGTAGAACTCGAAGTGTAACACCCCATTCCCGCAAAACCCGAACCCGATATCGACAGTGATCCCCGGATCCGTGCCCCGCGAGGGTGGCATGTCACATCACTTAACACCTCACTTAACAAAACTCGGTACATTTTTTTTTGAAACACTTTACACTTATCACATATGTGT
>JANIIA010046369.1:0-11576 GCA_027478495.1 Erythroxylum alaternifolium
GAAATGTAATTTCCTTAATCTCTCTTTGATCTCACACGTACCAAATTTTAGGGTTCCAACCTTTACTATGGGAACGAGATGTTACACTTGTGTAGCTTATTCATGCATCTCTCATATCTTGGATCCTCATCCAAAACCATTTTACTCATTCTTCGCATCTCTAATGAGTGTGACCCATTAGGTTCCTAGTTATATTTGCCACTTGAATTAAGTCATGAGCAAGTCATGAGCGGTATCTAGTAACACATCTTGACCCCCAATTGACTGAAAAGTCAGTGGTTTGACTATGAACCCTTCCATAGATAATGTTCCTGTGCAATTCTTCCTTTCACTATCTATACCCCAATTCGTTCAGAGTATGGTTAAAGTGTCAATTCTCACTAGAGTAACACACATAGCCCTAATGATGTTAGTTCTTATCTCGAGGCTCATTACTCAATTGGATATGCCACTGAAGACTACCTTCATGACATTTCCACTCTGGCTAGAGATTTTCAAGTAATGACCTTGATAATAAGTCGCGATTATCATCTCCTTTTATAAGGAATAGTGAATTCTTTATTAGCTACTCAATTAGATTCGAATACCTTAAGTTATACCCAATCACCACCCTCTGAGCAATCTCTGAGAGGCAACAAGGAATGGAGTCAAAGTATAGGATCAGTATCCAAGATATCCTTGAGCCCCTCAAGTTTAAGGATATTTTCACCATTGCTATGATGAGATTATCATTGACACTATAATAGATTATCCATATGATTTTCTTAAAGCAGATCATTCAATGCACTTACTACTCATAGTAAGCATCCACATCTTAACTCTAAACAACTCATACTTATAGCTTATGAGATCTGCTGCTTGATCCAATCAAAGAGTATAAGATGTGCTAGTCTATCAAGATTAATAATGTCCTGTCTCATTAATCCTATGACTAGGGATAATTTAGATACTAATATAATTATATATATGATAGGAATCTCATTTTCATGATCTCATTATGATTTCCTTCATGCTATGTAATGTATCAAGGACTTCATTAATTCGATTTAAGATCATTATAAATTCATAAAGAACATGAACATAAAATTAACGAAAATGCCTCTTTATTAATTATAAAGATTTGTACAATAAGTGTTAAAGGAGATTGCCTTTAAAGCACTTCTCTAACAATTACATGCTTCTTCATACCTTAACCGCTTAACATTATGCATAAAATTGACCGATGTAATCTCATCTAACTTAGAACCTAAATAATCTTACTTTCAACTTTTATATATCATTTTTGGTTTAAGTTTAGAGAATCCACTATAAAAGCACTAAAACCTAATTATTGGGTTGGAAGTACTAGCCAATACTCAAATAAAACATGCAATAAGAATATATACCACAATATGTAATTATATTAATAAATATATGAAAATTTTATATACTACTAAATAGATACAATTACACATAATGTATAATGGAATTATGTCACACGTTTCTATTTTATGAATCATGTAACATTTTACTGAGAAAATTTTATATTCTTGGACTTTATTCATGAACGTATAATGTAGCCATTAAAGGAAACTTGAGGATTATAGGATGTATTTTAGTGTGTTTGACATAAACATGTATACTAGTATATATAAAGTCACCTTTTAGATGAATAAAAACTAACAAATTCTTTTAGGCTTTAATATTTTTCTCATTTAAGAGGATGTAATATAGTGGCTTGGCTAGAATCTTTAGGAAATTTTTAGCTAAATTTCTATCTCCAGCCATGTAGCTCTGACCAAACTCATGGCTCTGACTATCATTGCAACTGTCTCTAACTCAGCTCTTTCTTCCCATTCTTGTATCTTGTACTTCCTCTTATCCACTGTCTACCTTTGTATGAAGTTCATACATTGATGAGAATAAATTCATTTCCATATCAATTTTATCTCGTCTAAACCCTTTACTCTCATAAGTTCATGGTTTTTTGCTCCTTTTCCTTTCCTTGTGACTACTATTTATTATCTTTGTTTGTTGGATAAATGGTAAGATTTAGCATTGACTTTCTACTTTTGTCTCAATCTCCTCAAATAGCCTCTTTTTCCATTCCTTCCATAGATCCTCAACCTTCACTTCAAAACTCACTTCATCCAGTTGATATAAGAGGCCTAACTTTTTTAAACGTAAAGAAAATAGGGGTGCATGTCACAAGTGACAACTACTCTGATGAGCAACCTTTGGTTTCTCCTCCTATTGGAATATTGATGGGCAGACTTTGGTTTCTCCTACTATTGGGGTATTAAAGGATAAGGTTCAAAGTTGGTGTATAACTTTAATATATTACTTTCTTCATAAGATGGTAGCCTTCCTAGAAAGGAAGTAGTGGGCACCAAATCTGTAGGATATACTAGTGAACAACGATGATCCTTTTTTCTTCAAGTTTTCCTAAAATGAAAATGCCTATAAAATTCTTAAAGCTAGACATTGACATGTACAGAATAAACTTCCATTACTTCAAGCATTGAGACTAGAAATATTTAAGAGATCAAGTAGGAAAACATACCAATATGGATTTGTATTTATGGTGTACTATAAGAGTACTAGAATAGTAATGGCTTAAGTTATCTTGCTAGCTACATTGGTAAACCAATTTGTATAGATCAGGCAATTATAGAGACTGGATAAAATTTGCATGTTTCTATATATTGGTAAACTCTACGACATACCTTCTTGATACGATTCCTATTATCAATTTGAATGAAAAATTTTACACTATAAAGGACAATTTGAAAGTAACATATGGTTAGAAGCTAAAGCAACAAAATTCTAAATGGAATGGATACCAACTAGTAGGAATTTTAAGACATGATTATTTAATGAGCTCAACCAAAGTATTAAAGCAAAATTTGAAATTATTGAGACTCAAAATATTCCACTTATTGCAATGGAGGAGAATGAAAACAACATTATGGTGAGTCACTGTTTAGACAAGCAAGATATGCATATGGGTGAATTGAATGAAATTGATGGGAATTATGACTCACCAATGATTAATAAATCTGATAGGCATGTGAACAAAGAAACAACAAAAGAAAATCAAAATAGTAGTAGCTATCACAATATTGATAGAAAATTTGAAACAGTGGTGAAAAGAAGATCTAACAGGAAGGAAAAAAAACCTCCTTTAATTAACAAAGCATGAGGGTCATTGTGTGGAACATTAAAGGGGATAATTCTCCCTTTAATTTTTTTTTACTAAAACACTTCTTTGTGGAAAATAAACCTAACATTGTAGCTATTTTGGAATCTAGAATCAAAATTGGAAAATGTAACTTTTTGAAGATGCTTTAAACGTAGGGTAGAGTGATTACAAATCATACTCAATATCCTAGTGGTAGAATCTTGATCAACTACAATAAGTCATTTCTGGAACTGTCCACTATTAGAATCACCAATCAGTTGACACATGTTGAGGCGATGTGTAAAGTAAATAAGACTTCATATCTAGTCTCCTTTATATATACAGGTTAAAGGACTTAGTGCATCAAAACTTACTTTTTAAAAGCTAAGAAAGTGCTTCACTGACATTCAATTTTCTGATTTTCTGTATGGGGGAAATTTTTTCACCTGGAATAATAAGCAAAAAGATGATGTCTTCATTAAAAAGAAGTTAAAACTCAATTTAGCCAAACTAGAATGGTTTCAACATTCTCTAAATAGATTTTCAATAATTCTCTCTCCAGGCTTATCTGATCATTCACCAGCTATCACCCACATGAATTTTGTAATTTTTAGAATACCTTTTATATAAGAACTTTCTTATCAGTGTACCAAATTTTGAGGAAGCTATATAAAATGCTGTCAGAGCTGAGATTCATAGATCTAAGAAACACATATATGTCATAAGGATGAAGATATTTAGAAATCTCCTTAAGTAGTTACATAAGGAAAATGTTGGTAATATGCTTCATCTTTCACTTACTACTAAATCAGCATTATGTGTAATTTAACTAGAAAAATATAGGAATCCCACATTTATACATTTTATCAAAAGGGAAAGCAAGATATTCCAAATCTCTCAAGGGCCTTATGTTATAATCACTCCTTAATGAAGCGAAGCAAAGATCCAGGATAACATTGCTAAAAGTGGGGAGATATGAGCCTTTTATTCTTCAATAATCAATGCTAATAAAAAGTTATCTTAACAAAATTTCTAGTATTAAGTTGGGAAAACACACAATCTCTGAACGTAATCTTCTTATTAAAGAAGCCTTTAACTACTTTTTAATTATTGTGAACACTTCCATTAATGATCACTTTTTAGTTGATCTAATAAGGAACATTATGAGAGGGTGCATTTTTAAACAAGAAGCTGAAATTCTATTGAAGTTAATGACAATACATGAAATTGTTGATGTTGTCAAAGCTTTAAATCCTCATAAATCACTAAGACCTGATGGTTTCAACATGCCATTCTTCATCAAGACTCAGCTAATCACCAAGAGAATGGCTTATGAAGCTATCTTAGAATTATTCATAAAAAGATCGATAGGAATTTTATTAAACAGATTTCTAAAGCTGGTGAGCATAAGTATTTCAATGATTCTAGGCCCATTATATGTTACAACTCCATCTAAAAATTAGTTCCAAGATTTTGACAAATAGACTTAAGAAGGTTTTCATCAAGCATGTTGACATAGCACAATATGCTTACATTATGGGAAGAGTGATGGGTGATAATATACAACTAGAAAGTGAATTTATGAGAGGATATTCCAATAGGAAAGGAGCAAATTGTGTGTGGACTTAAAGAACGCTAATGATAATATGGATTGATCCTTTCTAATAAACATCATGAACGCATTATAATTCTCGGATGTGTTTATAAAATGGATGCAACTCTATATCACAACTCCTTCCTTCAACATTATAAATGGTGAGCTTACAAAATCTTTTAAAAGTAGTAAAGGCATTAGAAAAGAGATCCAACTTCACCATATATCTTTTCCCTTATCTTGCAAGTTGTCAAAATACTTTTAAGTATACTAATGGAGAAAACCAAAAACCTCAAGTTTTTTTCAAAATGCAAAAGGCTACGCATAACAAAGTTTGTCTCCGCAGATGACTTGATCATCTTAGCCAGAGCTAACAAAACTTCAATCACTGCCTTGATGACAGCAATTAAAATGTTTGCAAAGTTGTCTAGACTTTAAGTGAACTTTTATAAGAGATTTTTCTATATTTTTAAGAACGCTAGTGATCAAGAACATATAATTAAAAGAATTAGTCATTTTAAAAGACTTTGGTTACCTTTCACATATCTTGGGATTACAATATCTGCTACTAGAACAAATTATGATCACTTTAAACCCCTTGTTAGCAAAATATAGGCTAAAATTTTTTATTGCAGTATAAAAGCACTATCTTTAGCTAGTGAAACTTAACTAATTTCAGTTTTCCTAAATTCTATCAATATGTATTGGGTAATTGACTTGGCTATAACTATGATTGTGATTCAAAAAATTAACAAAATGTTTAAGAGATTCCTATTGTTTGGAAACAAAATTGAAGAGTATAATGCCCTATGAAATGGTTAGAGATTTGTACTTCTATGATATATGAAGGTTTGAATGTAATTCCCTTGAGAATACTGAACTTATGTATACTCACTAAAAGGCTATGAAGACTAGTTAAGGATAAACAATCTCTCCAGTCTAAATGGGTATATGAATATTAAATAAAAGGGTAAAAATTATGGAATTTAGACTTGTCAAAAAATATCTTTGCTACTTTAAAAGCCAACATTAAAATCAAAAGAAGAGTCAACCCACACTTTGTTAACAAAAATGGAAATGAAGTTAGAAAATTCTTTTAGTATGATAAATGGCTAGCTAGAGGTCCTTTGGAAAATGTTATTAAGCTTAATCAATTGAGAAATATTATTTATGATAATCAAAATGTTGCTACAACTATTGCACATAAAGATTCTATACTATCCAAAATTTTTGATCCCAGCCTCTAAAATGAGATTAATAATCTGGTTTTTCATGATAACATGGAGGATAAAAACTAATGGCTAGCTTCCACTAAAGGAAATTATACTAATTTTTCATGTGGGTAACTTTTTTAAGAGAATATCAGTTGCGTGCCATAGTATGACATGGTTTGGTGTAAGTTTACACTTTTTAGAGCTTTAACAACTTTATAAAGAGAAATTAAGAACAAGTTACCTAATATAGAGAGGTTGAGCAAGTTTTCATTTATGACTGATTGGTGTATACTTTGTAAATGTCAAATGGATAGTGCAACTCATTTACCTTTTAGATGTAGCTTCATGAGGGCTTCTTGGAGGGTGATCTTATATAAATATAGTCTTACTATTGCTTACACTAATTGGCAACATATAATTGTGTGGTGTTCAAATTTAACTCATATCAACAAAGGCAAAAGATGATGTCTCTATATTGTTCTATCCTATTTAGTTTAGGTCATATGGGATGAAAGAAATATGAGGATTTTTAGCACTAAAGAAAGAAGTTTAGGGGTTTTTTCAAGAGAGATGTTCACTGCCAAAAAATTACACATCAATTGTTTTAGTGACAAAATGTATTTAAACTTTAATTTTATCATTATGTGGGGCTAGTAGGTAGCTTTACAAAATTAAAAGTTGTACCTTTGTTCCTTACAGATTCCCTATTTTGAGTATGGAATTCTTATATTAGTTTGATGAGATTATATATGTTTTGTAACCATCTTTTTGATGCCTTACTTAGCTTAACTCAATTCATATTTTTTTAAAAAACCTAACAACTTCTCTCAAAATCCATAAGATAAAAGTATGAGGAAGATGAAAACTTCAGTGTTTGCAAATTACATAAGCTTATTGAATTAATTTGTAAAATATCAGAAACTAGTAGTAAAAACTAACCAATAACTTAAAATTGTTTAAAACCATCATTTAAAGTGAAAAAACTAACTAATAACTTAAATTAGTTTATAATAGAAAAGAAACTATCATTTATGTTTTATTAAACTGCACATACATCCTTATGAAAAATATCTATATATAGCTTAGGACAACATAGAAATATATAGCATAAAAGAAGTTCAATATGTCAACCAAAATTAGATTGGTAAAGAGAGTACTTCCTATCCTGTTGACACATTGATCAATTATATAAAAAAAGAACTCATGCATTCAAGTTTATAAGTTATATAAATAAAAATTAACTTATGGGCCTATTCGTAGTATAAATTGATCCATTCCATAAGAAGAGGACTTTAGAACTAAACAATTATAGGTTCTTTTAAGTACATTCCATTAATAAGTGCGTTATGATCCAAAAGCAAACCTAATCAATCATGAATGCACAAAATCAATAAAGGGAAATAAAAATTCTCACTAGTAATAGGGATTATTGAAATAAAGACAAACCTTAGCTTTTTTTGCTTCCTCTACGATTTTTTTATCCTCTTTAGTGTATGCAATTTCTCATCTAATTGTTTAATTGATATCTCCTCTCTAATATGAGTGATTTCTCTAGGGATTTAATTACCCTTCTAATATTTGTGATTTTTCAACTGATTTAATTAATAAACCTTAGCTTTTCCTTTGATGTTTTCACCCTTCTACCATCAATCGTCAATTGATTTACCCTAAACCCTAAACCCTAAACCTTAAACCCTTTAGTTAAATGGCATAGTCATTACAAACATGATTCCATTTTTGTGTTTTAATTGAGGGTTTTTAGAAACTGTGGATAGTAGGGGGATAAGAGTTACAAAAATAAACCATAGGGAGGTTATTAATAGATTTTAAAAGGAATGTGGCAATTTGATAATCTATGAAAAAAAGTAGGGTCTAGTGAATTTAAACCTACTCAATATTCAATTCATTAGTTTAAGGTTATTGAGAAAAAAAAAAGATTTCGCTCAATCACTTCCTTTCTTTTTGTCTAAATTTCTTCTTTTTCAAGACACTTTTTTTTTGTCAAACTCACTATATTTTTTAATCTTAAATTTAGAAATATGGCATTCAAAGGTCTATAATTCATATCAATGAATTGAAATATTTGGATGATCAACGCTAAAATAAGTTGTTAGAACTAATAGATCTTCAATTTGTTTATTTGTAAATTTAAAGCCTTCTTTCTGAATGATCATGATTAGGGATGGCAAAACTAACCTGGCCCACTTTTGGCACCATGGTTAGCCCGGGTAAGCGACGGGCTCGTGGCCCCTCCATTGCTTCCAAAATGACATAATTTTGTCAAAAAATGTCATTTTGGAAGTTTTTGCTTTAAAAAATTAATGGCAGGTATGGGTGGCCCAACCCAGCCCATTGACATTCCTAATCATGATACTTATAAAAATTCAAAGCTTTTAGATCATTGGAGGAAAAATATCATTATTTTTGTTTAATAAGATACTAAATTAAAGTTGATGATTGGCTCATTTCATTTTGATAATAAAATTTCTATTTCTTAGTTATATCCCTATCCTTAGTAAGTAGTGATTTAATTACATTTTTAGTCATATATCTAATGCATTTTTTCTTGTTTATTTGAGTATTTTTATTGAATTTGGTACTAAATTTTTTATATTTTGTTCTAGGCCTAATTCTCTCAAAGAATAAAGGAATGAATTAGGACAATTTTGAAGTAATTTAGAGATGTTTTTTCATGAAGTGCTCGAAAGTATATATGTCCATATACTAGAATTTAGAGACATGTTAAGTATTTCCTACAAAACACACTGTATTGATTAACAACATGTTTTTGATGATTTATAAGAAGACCATATTGGCGATATAAACTTATCTATGCATGTTTTAGCTATGAATAATGTTACGTGTTAATTTGAACAACATGATCCTTAACACACCTATCTGGATGCTTGTGTAACTCACTATATCCCATTTCTAAAATTTAAAATATAAGATTGAGCTAAAGTTAAGGGGAGGAAGTAGAAAAAAATGAAGGGAGGAATACTATAACCACTTAAGGAAGGAGAAAAAACCAAACAAACCTTTCTAAAGCAGATTTCATCAATCTAGAATGAAGTTTCTAGAGATTTTAAGGATTGCAGTCATGTTTTCTAGTATTTCCATATTTTTTTAGTTTTGGTTTCTTTTTCTATTACCATAAGTTAATTATCTTTTGGCATCTAGATTATACAAACCCTTTAATGGATCTTGTAATGACTTTATTTTAATTTATCTTGTTCCTTGATTTCATAGAGATCCAATTTTGTGTCCATGTTTATTCTTGAATTAATATTGTCATCATATTAATTCATGTTTGATTTTTTTGCAATTGAGATTGATAAATCCTATTTATGCATAGATCTAGTATAATTGAAGGGAGTTACATACAAACTTAGAGATAGGTCAATATAAATCCTTTAGATTAGGGTCAAACCTAATGGCAAAATTTATAAATCAATTAACACAAATTTAGGAATTTTAATTAGAAAGAGATTTCAATTAATCAACCTAAGATTAAGTGTAAAGAAAGATATTAACATAATTTAGGAAGTATGAGCTTAAGAAGAAATTAATTAATGAGATCATAATTAAGTGGGAATTCTTATAGGGATTCAAATTCTAGGTAATATTTTTTAATTGGTTTAATACTCACACTTTTACTACTCTAGCCTTTTAATTATGTTGACTTATCTTTAGTTTATTTCCTTATACTTTAAATCATAATTATCACCATCATTTTGATTATCTAGTTAAATAATAGGAAAAGACTCATTACTAGTACTCATAGTCTCTGTAGGATTGACACTTGATACTTTAATCCCTATACTATAGAAAAATAGGTGAACTTGCCATAGACATCATATAGATTAAAGAGGTTGACTTATATACACTGCATATGAGAGTCCACTAAGTTTTTAGCATTATTACCAAAGAATGGGACATTAGAAAAGCTTAATTACTATTATTATAGCCAACTATTTTATTTACATTTATTCTATTTATTTTGATATCTTAGTTTTGATTTTTAATATTTCTTTTTCTTATTTTATAACTGGGATTTGTTTATGACCTGAAGCAATTTGTCTAAACTAGTTGATGGAGATCCTAAAATTGTAAGAGCATCTTTGTAAAATTTTATAAGGTAATGGAGTGAGAGTTTAAGAATTTGCAGCTAGAACCTACAACGAAACAACAAAGAACTATATCTGAGTATATGAGTCCATCATTAACCAGAATGAAATTTGACATCATTAGACTAACTGTTACAACCAATAACTTTGAGATTAAGTGAAATGTCATTCAATAGGTGTAATAATTTATTCAACTTAATGTACTGTAAGATAAGGATCCAAAAGCTCATATCGCTAATTTCTTAGAGATTTGTGATATTTTAAAGATAAACTAGACCATTGAAGATGTAACTAGGCTGAGATTGTTCCATTTTTCATTGAGAACCAAGATGTGTAGTGGCTAAACTTTCTTCCAAGAGGATTGATCACGACTTGGTATCAGATAGTGAAAAACCTTTTAATGAAATATTTCCCACCAGCTAAGATGCCAAAGATGAGGAATGATAACTCTTGTTACACCTATATTGAATCAAAGACCTTTTATCATACACCTATATAGCAGTATGTACAAACACGTATAGAGGAACTACCCAAAATTTTCTTGGGGAAATAAGGATAGGAAAGACAAACCCTTGACTATTATTTTAATAACAACATTCTTTATAAGAAAAAAAGCATAGCCTAAAAGATATTATGGCTAAATTTATTTAGGCAACTAAAATTTAGTCCCAAGCCCTTGGATCTTCACCAAAAAACTAGGATTATTCTATCTACAACTTAGAGAATCAAATAGGATGGCTTACTAGGTTGACTTCCAAGAGGATATAAATAGGCATATCTAGTAATGCCAAGACAAGCCTAAAAAAGAATATGAAGGTAGTCACTTTTAGAAGCGGCAGTGAGCTTATTATAGGGAGAAAGAAGTAGAGGAAGAGAAAGTTGAAACAGAGGAAAAGGATAAAGATGGAGATAAGAAGGCAAGAGAGCCAAATTGGTGAAGGATTTTAAGCCTTCTACTTTGTATCTAGCAAAGTTGAAGAAGGATTGCATGGACAAGTAGTTTGATAAGTTCCTATAAATCTTTAAACAATTACATATTAACTTACCTTTTATTGAGGCTTTTTTGCATATGCTAAAGTATGCCAAATTTTTGGAGGAGTTACTAACTAACAAAAGGAAGTTAGAGGAACTATCCACATTGACTCTTATTGAGGAGTGTTCAGCCATCCTTAAAAAAAAACAATGTAAGAAGCTTAAAGATCCAGGGAGTTTCATTGTCTTTTGTTAAATTGGTAGCTTATCAATTAAAAGAGCATTAACAAACTTAGGGGCTTTCATTAATGCCTTATAATTTATTTAAAATATTAGTATTAGGAGAACCAATACAAATAAAGATGAGAAAATAATTATCTAATAAGTTAATTAAGTACCTTAGAGGCATTATAGAAGATAGTTTAGTTTAAGTTTAAAAATTCATAGTTCTATATGAATTTTTCATATTAGATATGAATAAGGACATTGAAGTACCTTGATACCCTCTC
>JANIIA010046380.1:0-11576 GCA_027478495.1 Erythroxylum alaternifolium
TGAGAGATTACAACTTCCCATAATTTGATTAGGGTTTATGCTTTAGGGTTCAATTATAACTTGAGAGAGAGTAATTGGCCCTAGGATCATCTAAAATCATTAATATGATAAATTGTAATCGGTTAGGATGGCATTAAATATGGACAATTTTCCTCTTATCTCTTTCAGTTAACTCACTTGGTTAAATTCTAGGGTGTAAAATCATTGTTCAACAAATTAATCAATTTCCATTAAGTTTTATTCAATTTCAATTTAAAATTGTTAATCATTATCGTGAATATTTTCATTAAGTGTTGAAATTATTGTTTTGTTATTTGATTTAGTTTGTTTGATTTATTTAGTTCTCGTGTTTAAATTTATTATCTGTTAAACATCTGTTTAATAGTCTCCGACCTTAGATTTTAGGATTAGATTAACCCTCCTCGTGGGATCGATACCTTAGGTACTATACGAACCACCTGTGTGCTTGCGGTAATATCGAGGATAAAAAAAATTAAAACTTAGCATACATAAACCTGCGATCAAGTTTTTGACGTCGTTGCTAGGGAGGCAATCAGTTTAGTTCTTTAGTCTAAGGTCTTTTGTTTTTAAAAAAATAAATTTTAGGCGTAAGCTAGAGACACATCAAGACATCTTAGAATGAGAATGAGACATCTAAATAGTTTAATGTTAAGAAGAGATAAAAAGAACGATTATGGAGGATGTATATTATAGGGAGTAAGGGATGCTTACGGAGTTCAATAAGCTCCAATTTGGTTGGGGAAATCATTATTCTTACATAAACCCGTACACTTCGAGGTGGCAGAATTACCTAGATTTCTATTGGTCCAATAATGCAAGTACTCACATGAGACATCAAGACCTATTTGAATTTGAACAAGATGAATCCAGTTGATGAGATTCCAAGATGGACAAAATCATAGATAAGCTCACGAATGTGGAAGAGAACCAGAAGAGATTAGACGAGTAGCAGAAGATCATGCCTCCTCTATTTATAATCTAGAAGTTCGAATAGGCTAGCTTTCCAAGGAATTTTGTAAGAAAAGTGTAGAAAACTATTTACGTAACATGAAAGTAAATTTAATAGAGTCATGTCAGGCTATCATACTTAAGAATGGGGTAGAGCTCGAAGAACCAATGAGAAATCAAGCTAAACTCGACCTTAGAGAAGACCAAGAAATCAAAGAAGAGGATGAAGAAAATAACGCCAACCATTCCTATTATTCACCAGTTATTGATATACATATGTGAAAATCGAAAAATCTTGGAGAGTTATTCATGAAAAGAACTCTATCTTTTGGATTGATGATGATCAAATGACATTTAACAAGAATGATGTAATTAATAATCTAAAGGTTAGTAGCTCATTCAGGATAATTGATGTGTTCGAATCTTCTGAAGAAGAACAAGAGGACAAAGAACAGATGACAAAAGACATCAAGTTTGAAGAAAGTATGGAAGTCTCTGTTCAGGAAGCAGAAGAAGTAGAGGAAAAAGGTGATTACGGAAGAAGGAGAGCAATTCACCTTCGTACAGGACAAACTATTGGATTCAATGGAAGATTTAGGGAGTTTCATTATTCCTTATTTTATTGTCAGTTTGTTAATGAGAAGGACATTATGAAATTAATTAGTTTTCTCAACTTTATCAATATTGTCCTTCTGTTCATTTTATAATTTGTAGCTTACTTATAAGTTACAAAACTGATGTTAAACGAAAAAGGTAAAAGAAAATGGCTTATAATTGATCCTGGATGAGTTTCCAAGGTTAGAGTGTCGAGCTACCGACATTAAAAGAAGCGTTGTTAAAAGAAGCGCTACATGGGAGGCAACCCATGGAAAGTCAATTTCTTATTTATTTTTGTTAGAACATTTGAATTCCGTAGTAAGGATTATTTTTTGTCTTCGAATAAAATCAAGACGGAATCAAATTTCAGAATAAAGTGGATGAATTGAGCAAGCAAGTAAAAGAGAGGTGAAAAGGGTCACAAGAGAACTAAAGAGTGAATTTGGAAAGATTATGAAAAGAACAAAAGAAGAACAACAATAAGTGGTGAAAAATTACAAGCCACGATCGTGGCCAGTGAATCGTGGCTAGTGACTAAGCAGAATAAGCAAAGCACGCTTTTTTAAAGGAATTTTTACCATTTTACCCTTTTAACACCAATATATTCAGTTCTAACTTCACTTTTACATTTACTTTCATTTTCATTTTATCTCTCTAGACTTCAAGCCTACACACATCTCACATCTCTCTAAAAAATTTGCAACTTCTAAATTTCTTCTAAATTCTACTCAATTCCCAAGAATTATGCCGCGCATTAAACAATTAGCCCGATAGGAGTAAGCAGGATGAAATCAAGTTACGGGACGTGGGAGAAGAAACTGAATAGCAGACTTTAGCACGCCCTTCCTAATCTACACAAAGAAGGAAGGTATTCGTTTTCAGTCTTTTAATGCGAGAAAAATTGTAGTTTCCAAGTACTTTAATTTTGAAACACTTGATAGGCTAGAGTTATGGGAGAGAGTAGAAAATTTAGCTGAAAGAATCCAGTGGGTCCAATTTATACCTTTCCAATTTCCTGTCTATTAGGAGCTTACGTTGGAATTTTTCACTTCACTGATTTATAACCTTAGGAACCCCAAGAAATTGTGGTTCAGGTTGAGAGGAAGAGCTTATGAATTGAATGTAGAGATCATATGCGATATGTATGGATTCCCTGAATCCTCCACCATCAGTCAACATGACGATTTTCATCGCTCTCAATATTGGAATGAACTCATTGGAATAAAGCACTTTCATGCCAAGAATGCTCATAACAACATAATATGATCCCATAAACACTTGTTGCTGCACAAATTTATATGTCAGCTGGTTTTTGACAAAACAAAAACCAACAAGTGTTCTACAAAGGAACTTTTTATGTTGTGGTGCATGGACCACATTATTCCAGTGTGCAGATCCACACATGTGCTAAATGCTATTATTGCGACTCCACACAAGAGGAGCAACAATCTAGTAATGGGGTACATAATGTCTACCATTGCGGAATATTTTGGTGTGGACCAGAATGGATTAACTATTCATCTCCCTGAATTCCTAAACCATCACTATTTATGCCAGGATGAAATCTTTAAGTCCTATAACATGAAAC
Source organism: Erythroxylum alaternifolium (assembly GCA_027478495.1). Classification (NCBI taxonomy): domain Eukaryota; kingdom Viridiplantae; phylum Streptophyta; class Magnoliopsida; order Malpighiales; family Erythroxylaceae; genus Erythroxylum; species Erythroxylum alaternifolium. The sequence continues at coordinate 3,155 of JANIIA010046380.1, forward strand.
TTAGGGATATCAACCAAAAGACATATGTCAGAATTAGGGCCAGTCAGGTGAGCTCGAGGTCAACCCCTTCACAGCAGGTAGAAGAGTCCAGTGAAGAGTCCGAGGAAGAGGAAGAAGAGCAAGGCTGGAAGGAAGTTCTGGATGCAATCTCACCGATAAGACACTTACGGAGAACACCTGAATGATGAAGGAGATGGCCCAGACTCAATGCTACCAGAGCCGGGATATCAGTCGGATCCACAGATATTTTGAGGCTCAGGGCGTTCAATTGCCACCTCCGACACCGTCACCACCTCCATCTCCATGAGATTTTTTCTAACCCAGTGTTCTTTTTCAAATTAGCATTCAATTCTATTTTCTATTTTTATTTTTATTTTTATTTAATTTCTGTTTACCTTAATTTAATATTTATTCTTGTCTTATATGTGCTTGTTTGCTTCCTTCTCATATTGAGGACAATGTGTTGTTCAAGTGTGGGGAGGGTTATGTGTTTTACTTTTGTATATGATTTTTCTTATTGTATAATAGTTATTAGGTTGCATTGTGTGAACTGTTCGAACATGTCAATGACTTAGATAGAGTGAAATTTATTTAATTTTCAACATATTCTATTAGGTCGGGAATAATTATTAGCTCACAAAATTAGTGAATTAGGGGTCTTTGGATAAATATACTCTATTAGGTTGTGAATAATTATTAGCTCACAAAATTAGTGAATTAGGGTCTTTGGATAAATATACAGCTTAATTAGGACTTAGTGTAAATTTAGCGCCCTATAGGTTATCACATTCATTCATAATTTGAGGCCTTTTACCTTAAGCAGCTTAACTAGTATTTTTTTTATGTAAATGAGTATCTTAAACAACAAGGTAGGCAGTAAAATAATATATATAACAGAAAGTGTGTGTTAAATAAATCACTTTTCCGCTAACCTTTGAGTTATGAATAGACCTAGTAGCCAGTTGAAAACGTGATATAGCTGAGTAACCTGATCGACACGCATCACAAATGTGTGCCTTCGTGTCAAAGGCTATAATGACGTTTGAACCAAGCTGTTTAATAAAAATGAATTAGTCAAGTAACCGAATAGACATTCATCACCAATGTTTTCCTCCGAGGAAAAGACTAAGTCCTTGCTTATTTAAAAAAAGTGTGTTTCTTAATAAAAACCTACCGAACTTATAATAAGCTTGACTTTTCATGAAAATATACTTAGGAACAATTATAGAGTCTGAAGGACCAAAGAATTATTAATGTGTGTGCACAATTGAAAAGGGTAAATAAATTAACACTTAGATCTCGATTAATTTATATATTTAGTTCAAAGGCCCTAGACTCAGATTTTGCATATTAATGATTAGATATAACTTATATGACTGTGTTTAAGATTAAATTTATTTCATGAAGTTGAAGCCATTGCCTCATTATTGCAATGTATGCTGTGTGTTGTTGTTTTGTTTGTTTGAGGACAAGCAAACATTTAAGTATGGGGATGTTGATAGTTGTGATTTGCATCATATTTTAGGGTTCAATTTGTTACGTGTTAAATATTAATTTGAATGTTCAGTGTGTATTTAGGTTTTAGTTGTGTTAGTTGATGTGTTTAAGGGTTTTTTATGAGATAGTATAAGTCTTTGAGCTTAAATGTTATGTTTTTGAGGTACCTTGATGTATTTGTTAATGTTTCAGGGTCAACAGCGAAGAACGGAGAAGTTTCGAAGACTTTCAGACCGAAACCACGACACATGATCGTGATAGAGAGATATGAGCCACCATGCCCTAGGCCACGATCGTGACAAAAAAGGTTTAAACTAGGCCACGATTGTGGCACTTGGGCCATGCTCGTGACAGAGGGGGTTAGACGCTAGCCACCATTGTGGCAGGCAGGGCCAGAATCGTGGCCTATGTCAAACAAACACAAAAATAGTTGAAAACATCAAGTTTTGAGGAACTTTTCAGACCGTTTTGACCCCGAATGAACCCTAAGACTTCTAAGGTATTTAAGGAACATAAAGAACAGAAGAGATGAGCTTTTGATCAGCCACCACGATGAAACCCTAAAGAGACAACCTTAAGAGCTCGAGAAAGAGACGAAGGAAGAGAGAAGAGGAAGATGACACAGACACGACGTGCTTCTCGAAATAAGAAGCTTTCCGAAGTCACGACCTCCAATCATCCATTCGATTTTTAGTTCCTATGTATTTCAGTTTTATTTAATTATAGAATTGGGATATATAGTTTGACAATACACCTTTTGGAATATTATTTTTGATTTAGTGAAATCTGATTATTTTATGTGTTTATTGATTTAATTGTGGTTTAATCCTGCACTTCGTATCGCGATAATAAACTGAGAGGGTGAATCGAGAAAAAATGATTAAATTGGGTCAACAAGAGTTAGGTAATTTAATAGATTCAGAATTAAATTAGGTTGGTAAATTTTGTGTAGAGATATCACATATAGGTTTCCAATTGTTTATTAGAGAACTTAAGAATTGATTAGGTTTTGGATAGGTTGTTAATTGAGAGATTACAACTTCCCATAATCTAATTAGGGTTTATGCTTTAGAGTTCAATTATAACTTGAGAGAAAGTAATTGACCTTAGGATCATTTAGAACCGTTAATTCGATAAATTGTAATTGGTTAGGTTGGCATTAAAGATGGATAATTTTCCCTTTCTCTCTTTCGATTAACTCACTAGGTTAAATTCTAGGGTATGCGATCATTATTCAACAAATCAATTAATTTTCGTTAAACATTATTCAATTTCAATTTAAAATTGTTAATGATTGTCGTGATTGTTTTCATTAAGTGTTAAGTGTCAATTATTATTTTGTTATTTGATTTAGTTTGCTTGATTTATTTAGTTCTTATGTTTAAATTTATTGTCTATTAAATATTTGTTTAATAGTCTTCGACCTTCAATTTTAGGATCAGATTAACCCTCCTTATGGGATCGATACCTCAGATACTACGCAAACGACCCCTGCGCTTGCGGTATTATCGATGTTTAAAAAAAATAAAACTTATCATACATAAACCTGTGATCAATAATCATGTGTAGATGTCTCCATTATAGAAGGCTAGTAATTTCATGTGATCATGAGTAGATGTCTCTCTAAACTTTTTCTCTGGTCAAATTATGCATCTAGATTTTTCTAATTTAAGAGAAGTTTAGACTCCTTGTTTCTTTTATCTATAAAGCTAACTTTGCTTTTCAGAGAGTTATTTATAACGTAAGCTTAGATATATTCATACTTCCATTGGCATCCCAGGGATCATTCTTAGGACTTTATTAATACTCTCCATCTCATTGAAGCTGATGGTAACACCTATTTGAGGAATTGATTTTAGAGAGTGTACTAATGACATAAAGTTTACTAATATGAAATTTAAGGGGAAATTTTCATACTTGGAGCAATAAGAAACATAGGAATTGGCATATAAAGAAGAAACTAGAAATGGCTTTGATTAATAAAGAGTGGTTGCTAAAGTTTCTAGAAAGTAACATAATTTTTAGGAATATTTTTTCTCTAATCATAGTCTATTAATTATTCAATCTCTAGCTAGCCTAAAGAAACTCCATTCCTCTTTAACAACTTCTTAACTAAGGTTGAGATATTTGAAGAAGCTTTAATAAAGGGTTCATTCTATAAATTTCTTAGCTATAAAGCATATATTGGTATGAAGAAACTGAAAATGGTGAAGAAAGAGCTTAAATCCTTTAATCAAATTTAACTGAGTAATGCTCAAAGGTTATTACTGAAGCTAGAATTCATCTTAATCAAATTCAAAAGGTTTTTAATTCATGCCTAGGTGACACTACTTTGTTAAGGAAAGAGTGAGTAGCCACTGAGTGCTTACATTAAAGTTATGAAGATTCATAATTCTTTATACTAAGGCATAGATCTAGAGTCCTATAGTTCAAAGAGGAAAAAAATATCCAAAAATTTTTATAGCTCTATTAATGCAAGGAAAAACTTCAATAGCATCACTTTCCTATCAAAGTAGTACAGAGGAATGCACTTTCCTAAGCTAATATAATGCAAGAGATGTAATATCGCGTTACCTATGTTAAGGCTAGAATAGTAAATTATGAGAAATTTATGTGAAATTAGGAAAAAGCACATCATGCATAAGTTAATTGTGACATACACATTTATTTTGCACATTTATATGATTGTACATGCATTCATTGACACTTTTTCGGGTATAATTGATTGTTTAAAAAAGCTATTAACATATGAATTGTGAATTATTTGAGGTGAAAATTTATTTGGAGAATAATTTGATTATTTCAAATTTTTGGTGATTTTTTTGAGAATTTTCAAAATTTTGGGATATTTTTAGACTAAGTTGTGGACCAATGAAATAGTAACATTTGGAAGCCTTGCATGTAGCCACGTGGCTCACATGCAAGGGACACATGTTATATGTTGCCTTGTGTGTTTTTGGAGAAGGGAGAGAAGCTTTTGGTTAATCATCGAATGCTTTCCAAATTGTTTCATCTTAGTAACCTTTTCTTTCAGAACCCTATTTTGATCTCTCATCGAATTCAAACTTACCAACCTTACTGTTACTTGATTCAGTGGAGTTATTATAATTTCTTTTCAACCACCGAAGCTCTACTCATTATTGTCAATACTGGAGATTCTGTTGAAACATCAGCTGTAAAATTTATGTGCATTTGGTTTACTTTTATTGCTTCAAATAGCTGAGCCAAGTAAGTAGCTTTGATAAGTTTATTTTTCAGCGTAAATATAAACATGCATGCATGAGTTTAAGAAGTGAGGTTACAGTGATATATGAACTAGATGATTGATTTGAGAATTAGGAATTGTTCACAACTGTATTGAATGGATTCTAGACTGAGAAATAAGAAAATTATGTAAGTTGATGAAGAAAAATGTGTTTCTGTTATGGTTTAAAAGATTACGTATATGGTTGGTGTTTATGCTCTGTTTTTCTTGTTGATATGCTTGAAATGTTTGAAGGAATTAAAATGAGTTTGATAGCAAGTTGTAATGAAAATGGGAAGATTCAGATGGAAAAAAAAGAAGGAAAAACTATATGATGAAATGAGGCTGAGGCTGTTGTTGTTGGATAGTAACAGACACGCAGAAGCAAAGTTGGAACATGCGCTGTTTTCATTATATATGCATAAATGTTTGGGCAAAGTTAGTGATGGATTTTCGTGAGGTTGGAGTTAAAGAGAACTTAGAGTAGTGTAGTGTTAAGAAGGATTAAAATGACAAAAAAGAAAAGAAATGCATCAGATGAAGATGGAAGAAAAATGCAGAAAAATAGTTTATGCTTACGTGAACAGTACAATTTTTGCTATATGTATAAAATTTTGGAATTTTGATTTATTTGTGTTGGGTTCAATTGAGATGGAAGTAGAAAAAAAATGTTTATGCAGTAGATATAATAGTTGTGATGTGTAGGAATGAAGCAAAAAAAAAAAGAATGAAAGAAGAAGAGGAGAAGTGCAGTTCGGGGAAAAAGATGAAGGTTGGTGTTTTAGAGAGAGAAAAGGTGGTGGTTGAGAATTTCATTGAACAATCTTAAGTCTTTTGGCTATAACTTTTTCATCCTAATTCTAAATGACTTGAAACTTAGACCAATGAATTCCTAAGACATTTTTCTTTCCCTCCATAAAAATTTAGAGCTATCTGACTTAATTTGAAAATGATTGATAGGATGAAAGTGTGGAAGTCTTCTGGAATGTTATGAATTGGAAATTTTTCACAATCATGCTTCGGTATTCTAATTATAACTTGATATGTAGATTTCAAAATGAGTTTATTCTTAACACAGATTAAAATAGAGACATAATTCTACAACTTTATTGAAGAAATTAAAATTTAATTGTCTCTCTAAGACTTTCAAATTTGGCATGAAACTGCATCTTAGCTTAGGCTGTAAAATTACCAGGGATAGAAATCATATCCTGTGGTTATTGAATAAATTGTATTGATATAGGCCTAATTAGATTGAGGTGTCTTCACCAAATTTGTAGCTTATTCTCTTATCTTTAAATTGGTATAAATTTTGTAATTTTTAGATATCTGAGATGAAAGATATGCGTTGTACAATTAGAGGGAATGATCATATGCTAGCCAAAAGTTCAAATGTGCATAGTCTGTGGTTTTTGTGCATAACTCATTGAATACTGAATCAAATTGGATGATCTTAGAGTCATTAGACACTTAAGACACTGTAGAAAAACTTTTTAGAAGGAAGTTTTCCCTAATTTTGTCATTTACCCTATCAAATTAATTATTCAAAGTTGACCTGAAATCATATGGGTAGAAAATCTGAAGTGGTCAAGTAAGTTATGAAATGGATTTCACATTGTTTTATTCTAGTCCAAATTATAAGTACCAAATGATATGAATGAGGGCTTTGATATCTGATCGATTTGATGATGAAAATTACAATAAAATACCTAGAATTGTCATTGAACATGCATTGTGCATACTTTCTATTCATTGATGTGCATAAAAGAACACTTGTACATTTGTGAAAAAATGTGATATTTGTGAATGTGTTGTGTATGTTTTAGAAGAGCACATCGGACGCCAGTCGGATATTGCCAGACCATCCTGGCAATAGCTTATTGGAGCGTACTGTGAGTCAACCTAGATGATTTCTTAGGATTAATTTGATTTGAATTTAATTTGATTTGTTAAACTTCCAATATTATTGAACTGTTTGTGAGTTGTTTCTGGATTTCGGACTTGAGGTCTGAGAAGTTTAATAGTTAGGCATGTATTGGAAGTGTTCTTATTTGATATGAATTGCTGAATGACATTTGATTCTCAACAAAAGTTGAATGCCGGATTTAGGTCCGATGACTGTAAAAAAACTTTGTTTGAGCATTTGTATAAGATTGTGATATGTGACATATTCAATATTTGTTGCATTTCATAAAATGCATGCTCAGATAAAGGAGTTGTGTCTTGAGTTGCCAATATGAAATGCTTCCACGTAGAGCTTTGCTCCGTGATATATGTTTTGCACGTAGAGCTATGCTCCGTGATTCTGTTCTGACTGAGCCCTGTGGGCCAATATTTGTATAAATATTTGATAGGTACTCGGTCATAACAATAAGAAAGAATGTGAGTCTCATGCATATAACATTATAAGAATGAAATTTATTGAATGATTTATAAAGCTGAATGAGTGATAAATTGATGTGATTTATTTTGCTATACTTAGCAATGTGAATTGTATGATCTTATAATATCTCATGTTGTGTGAACATCTGGAATGTGTTTATGATTTGAATGAGTATCTGTAAAATATGTATTATGTGTGTATGTGATCTGGTGAAATCATGGATGATGGTTCACTCATTGAGTTCGCAAAACTCATAAAAATTGCAATGTAATTTTTCAGGTACAAGACAGGAGACCTAGTTCTTTAGACAGGACTAAAGGATTCTTTTTAGATTTTGTTATGGCTCAGAGGTCTGTCAATCGGCTATTAAAAAATGAAGTCTATAACCTTTGAGACGCAAGCCTATTAAACAACACGTGAAGGGAAGCGGACAGAAATGCTCCTCCTATGAGGGTTGCAGCCATAATTCTTTGCTACTTGGAACGAAGTTTTTGATCTAAAACAACAACACAGAAAGCAAGTTGATGAGTCCTATTGTTGTGATTAGTAGCCTGGTATTGTTGTATGATTGATATATAATACATCCTCCTCAAGTTGCCTTCCATGTAAGTCCAGAAAAGGTCTTCTTCCCCTCGTTTGCAGGAAATTTCCTCCCTTGAAAAAGATGGCACTCGCTTGCATAACCTGTCCCGGGCTTGTCATTGTCAAAGGTTGTGGGAAAACAAGAAATTACTATCAATGAAATTAATATAATCATCACTTTTTTTTTTGGGTACAACAAAAGGATAACTAAGCTAAATCATGGGCTGGCGATGTAGTGTCCCTTCCAGGTCATGATAGAGGAGATTGGTAATCAGACTCGGAGGCTCCGGGATGAAATGCAGGCCTGGAGCTGAGTAGCCTGTTAGAGCTGCCATGCGATCTGCACATTGGTTTCCTTCACGGTAGACATGCTGGATCTTCACCTCCCAATTACGGTAGAGCATCTCCCGTATACCTGCAATCAAAGCGTTAGACTCAGTCAGAACTATAGGGGAGGACGATATAAGAGTAATGACTTCGGTCGAGTCGACTTCGACTTCGATACATCGGTGGCCCTGCTCCCAAGTGATTTTAAGCCCCGAGTGAACACCCCACAGCTCAGCAGTTAGTGGTGACCCCGAACCAATGTTTTGAACAAAACCTCCGCGCCAGCGGCCTTGGCTGTCCCGGAGTAGGCCGCCAGCGGTGATGAGGTTGGTAGCCAGGTTGGCTGCCCCATCAGTGTTTACCTTTATCCACCCTTCCGGTGGTTTTTC
>JANIIA010046410.1:0-11574 GCA_027478495.1 Erythroxylum alaternifolium
TTCTTTCATTCTTTCATCATTAAACTAACTTCCTAATGTCATTCATTAATCTTAAATCATCAAATGACAAAATAAAACACTTTAGGCAATAGATCTCACCTTTGAACAAGTTTGACCAAGGCTTTACACATTAGGTTTTCTTGATTTTCTTCTCCCAATTGCTTCCATTGTAATAAAAGCTTGATGTTACATCAAAAGGGTGCAATTTACACCATCAAAACCAAATCTAACCTATAACCTAACAAATAAAAAATTTTCCACTAAATAAGTAAGCTTACCTACCCATTTTCTTCTTCCACTTGACTTAGATAGCTATGAAATCTTGTTAAACACTTGACCAGAGGTAGAAGAACATGAAAAATGGTTTGGATCACTCCTCCATGGCCATAGCCGAACCTCTGTCTTCTCCTTCCTCTTTTATTTTCTTTTTTCTCTCTTTCTTTATGTTTCTCTCATCAATGGCCAACCACCAATGTTTAAAGAAGATGAAGGCTTTGTTGAATTACAATTTTTCCCCCATTTCCATTATAGTTACACCTTTATCCTTAATAATATCTTATAATTACAACTTTACCAAAATGTCTCATATTTACACTTTTAGTATGCCAGTTGTCACCATTTAATTGGTTCTCTTCTAATGACTCATCATTCCACTAACTTCATATAAAAATACCAAATTGCCCTTTAATAAATACAGAAAGAGCAAATTGCCCTTTAATGCATTTAATTCTCCAACTAATTGAATTAAATTTCAAAAATATTCTATAATCATCTTATCATCAAATTGACCATAAAATACTCGAATTAGGGTCAATACTTATTGTTTGGATGGTTTTTAAAAATTCAATTTAGTGCAATAATTTCAGATTACCGAATTCGATTCAAACAATCTCTATTTTGACCTGTTTCAGTTCCTATAAACACCAATCCTAATTTTGGAGCTTTTATCGTATTTTGAAATTATTTGGAAACTTTTTGATTGCTTGAAAGAATTTTCAGATTGAATCTAGAAATCACTGAATGTCACCAAAATCATCTAGATTTCATTCAAAAGTGTCACCTAAATCTCGAAAGCACATTTCAAGGTTGTTAAAGCTCATGTGGACTAGTTCTATAGCTTGTTGAAGTTTTCAGAAATTTTCCAAGAAATTTTTGGCCAAGTCCAGAACCTTTTATGGTTTATCCGTGATCTCCGTTATAACCTCAATAATGCATAAACGCTTAAATTACTCTAGTACACCATAAATAGAGCATACTTCATAAAAGGCACGTACAATACGTTACACAGTACGATAATCGAACTAGGATATTACAATAACTATTATGATTGTTAGATAAATGTTCTTTTTTTTAGGTTGATCATTAACTATGATAAGATAATTGACAATTGTGGCATAACGTAGGTGAGAGAATAAGTAGCCCCATTATAAGAAACATAAAGTTACAACTTTTATCTCATGGAAGGTCACTCTTAAAGATCCCAATCCCAACACCCACTTACAATGGAATTCCCAACTAATGTGTCACCTATTGAGTAACCCGATCATCCACTCCTCCATTTCATGATTTAGCTTCAATTAAAGCAATATGGATGAAGAAATTCAAGTCTCAACAAAATATAGACTAAAGAGTCTTAAGATAGTTAGATTTGGAGACGAAGGTGCAATTGACAGTGGATTTTGATGGATGGATAAATTATTTAATATTCATGGGACAATGTATTAAAAGCCAATGATATAGTTCATGTTTATGTTTCAACTAGATGCGAAAAAAATTGCTTGGGATGATGACTTAATAATATAATTCTAATTAAATGGCATCCATCATCACTTTAGCTTTTGCAAGCTTTTATACAGAGAAGCACATGCATACTATGCATCTCGACCAAACTCAAGTTTATTAAGACTCCTCTTATATTCATTCTATAAATTATTGGCATGCTATAGCCATTATGCAATCTTATTCACTCACTAGGTCCAAGGCTTTTGGCTTCTATTACCCTACCATAAGGTATATACACAAGCTACTCATACATTCATTATATGTATGATATGACAATACATGGTTCATTAACCTATTGAAGCCTATTCATCCTATACTACATGAGAATTCAAATGTGATTCCATTTAGGGCATGCCTTTATTTAGCTTATAAATGGCTACTTGCACTAATCAAAATTTGATGTAATTCGAGGTGGTTCAATTATCACCCAAATTTTAAGGAGACTAGGAGTGCTAAGTGATGAGAGTAACTTAACTATTGTTTACACTTCCCTCTAAATCAATATGAAAATTTTAAGAGTGAAAAGGATGGTCGATCTTCAAGTGGATGTGTATGGACAAAACTTTATACTAATCAAAGTATGTTAAGAATAATGGAGGAAATACTTGTGTAGAGAGATTAGAATGAAGATGAGGCGTGGAGAGAGAATCTACATCACTGTTGGCTCTTAGTACTTTGAAAACTCACTACATTGTATGTTGAAAAATAAATATATTAAATTGGAGGCAAGCTAGTAAGGTTGGCACAATATATAGGTATCGAGATACTATTATTGCCAACAATTGTAGAGACTATGCATGAGATAGAGCCACATAAAGAGACCAAGCAACAATTGTAGAGTTAGAGTAGGAAATCTAGTTAAAGTAAGAGACTAAGCCACATGGAGAGACTGAGTCAGTAGTTTTGAAGCCTACTAAGCGAGCTCATAAAACAAGATATCAGTTAATGATGTGGTCAACTTTTGTGAAATTATTTCTTATATACCTCCATTTAATTTAGCATCAAGAACTCCACCATCCTATAACTGATATGAACATTATTATTCATGTACTTCTTTTTTTTAATATGTATGATATTATGATTATGCAAGACAACATTTTAATTTAAAATGAGTATTGAGGGAATTCAACAAGCCTTGCAATATTATCCTATTTTATATCAGGGAAGTACTAGTTCTCTTATCTTGCTTTTCCACCACTTGTTTAATTATTTTCTTTGTTCTTACATATTATGTATGGTAATGACAATGTCCTAATTAAGTGTGGAGGAGGGATTTAATGCCTATTCCTATCAATTTTATTAAGAGTATCTTAATAAGGAGCAACTCTAGAAAATATTTAACATTAAAATAATATTAGTCAAGATAATTCACTACATGTTTAATTGTTTTTGTGATTTGTTTGTTTGGGAAATTAGTTATAAACTTTGATAATTAAGTTGGTTTCAATTTGATTCATTAATTTTGATAATGGATACTTAAATTGTATTATTTTGTTTTGGTATAATTTGTACTTATAATTAAGTTATATATGAATACTTTTTAAGATCTTAAATATCCTAAAAAAATTAAAAAGAAGTTTGAATAAATGAGCATAGAATAAATTCACTCCTCTATCTTTAAACCCAGTAAAAAGGTTAAAGTTAAAGAATGATGCTAGTAGACATTTAAAATGATGAACTTTTTTAGTAATCGAAAGTATTCATGATAATGTGTTTATTCTCAAGTAAAAAGGTTAGGTGACTTTTCTAAAAAGCTTCCAAATGCTCTTTCCATTTAAATTTAATGTTATTGTTGTTATTTAATTTTCAACAATAGTTATAAAAAGTTTTGGAAGTTGAAGCATCTTTCTCATATTTGTTTATATTATTCATTAAGTTAAAATTTTTAGATTGAGTTAAATTTTAAATGATTGTGGAGTGAACTAAATTAATTTACAACTTGATACAAGTAGTTAATTTTTTAGCAATGTGATGAGCTTTACAATTGCATGAATAATGAAGCATCTTGATTGATGTGATTATTTTGTCACATTCTTTCTCGAAATAATCCTATATTTATGTTATGAGTAATAAATTGATTTACTTGAGGACAAGCAAATGCTTAAGTGTGTGAGAATTTGATAAGTGCTAATTGCAATACGTTTTTAGCAAGTTTTTCAAAACATTATGTTTATGTTTTGATGTTTTTATAGATTAGGTACTTAAAATGACTTATTTTGTTTTAGGTCTTATTTTTGTCCCTTACTAAAGAAGGTTGAAAAGATTAAAGTCAAGTTGTAGCAACTTTTCTAGATAAAACTTAAAAGATGGTACCAATATGATATTTTGTTAGTACCCGTGTTCCATCATGCCAGATTATGTTTTTAAAAGAGTTTTACTGCTTGAGCAACATAACATAATACAAAACTATGTTCCTACTATATTCAATAATCATTCATTTCATTTCTCCAAGCATCTATTAATATCCTATGATGTTTTACCCATTTTAGCTATAAAAAAACACACATAATTGATCTATGTTTATATTAGTTTTTTCAAAAAAGAAGCTAAGAGGTAGGTTAATAAACAAAAGAGCCAACACAATCCCATTTTTAAACTATATTGGTTAGAAGTTCTAGGTTCTTACTTTTAGTTTTGAAACACTGAAAAAAAATTAGAAGTTGAAAGAAACCATATGAGATCAAGAAGAAAACATTTTGGAGGAAAAAAGCAAGAAGGTTTATTAATAAAATCTAAGATTCAAGCTATGAGATCTTATTTTTTTTATTTATTGTGGGTTTACTTTATTTGATTGTCAACTATTACGATATAGATCTGTTTGAAATGAACCATAGAATTGTTACTTTAAATTGATTTCTTTGATTTGATGAAAGATTATAGTCTCTTTAGAATTAAGAACCCTAAAGAGTACTACAACGCTGTGGTATTAAAGTATGGTGAGTTGTTAGATCCTAAATTAGGAAAACTTGAGAGTGAGAAAAACAAGGAAGGTAAGATATCTGTTAAGAAAAGTGAAACCAAAGAAGAGAAAAGAAAAGAAGATGAGGAACCCAAATATGTTCCTCTTGTACCATACCAGCCATCCATGCCCTTTCTCTGAAGATTGGCTAAGGCTAAATTACACAAACAATTTGATAAGTTTTTGTTATATTCTTTGAAATCTATATATTAATATCCTCTTCATAGATGTTTTAAAACAAATGCCTTCTTGTTCCTAGTTTTTGAATGAGATATTATCTAGAAAAGAAAACTCAAGGAGTATAAACTTGCAGCTTTAACTAAGGAGTGTATTGTCATGATCTAAAATGAATTTCCTCCTAAACTTAAAGACCCTAACAATTTTTCTATTCCTCGTATTACTAATAATATAAGCTTTTCTCGTGTTTTGTTTTATTTAAAGGAAAGAATCGTTCTTATGCACTTATATGTTTGTAATATGCTTGAGGTAGATAATCTAAAACCTATTACCATTTCTTTATAATTGGTGGACCATTCTATCAAACAATTGGTAGGTATATTAGAGAATGTACCCATCAAAATTGTTAAGTTTTTCATTCCTATAGACTTTATGGTCTTAGATATGATGAAAGACAAAGATGTATCTTTGATTTTATGATGATCTTTTCTAGCCACTTCTAAGACTTTAATGAATGTATATAAGGGGAAGTTAACCCTAAGGGTTAAGAGTGAAGAAATAGAGAACCTATGAGTCCTATTGTTGGTAAGTGTAATATTTTCCTTTATTTTGATGTGGTTGATACTGAAACATCTTATGTTGTGTAGAAGGAAAACATACTAGATTCTAAAGGGGGAAACATTAAGCATAAAAAAAAAGAAAAAAGGAGTAATAATATCCATAGGAAACATATGATATGCTCAGAAGTTAATGACCCTAGAAGAAGAAAATTAAGACAGTTAGTAGACATAAACAAAGTAGCATTCACCCTATGAGTAGGTAATCGTTGAGTTGAATCTAGATTCAAGGGATTAAACTCATAGCAAAAATAAGAGTGTTGGGAGGCAAACTAACATTTATTTTCTTTTCATGTTTTAACTTGATTACTTTAGTTGTTTTTGCTAGTAATTATTTATTTTGCTTAACGTTAAAATCATGTTTTAGAACTAGTCTTATTGAATCTAGTATAAATTTTTCATGTACTAGTATTTGGAGTTGGTATACTTCTATTTTACAGGTTTTTCAATCAATACAATAGAAACTCGTCACCTTGTCACACTCTATGTTGACCTGTTATTAATTATGTTGGTGGAGTAGAGAGCTGTTGTGTCTAATTTTTAGTGATTTTGCTAGCTTTTTTATTCTAATTTTGGTTAAAAATCATGCCTTTTAATCTAAATTTGAATGAAATTAGTTATGTGGAATTGTTTTTTAATATTGCATGAAAAGAAAGAAATTAGGTAAAAGTCACCCAAGTGATAGGAGTTGTCACCAGTGTGACTGAAGTGTCATGCACGAGACAAGGAGTGTCACGGGCGTGACAAGGGAGTCATCACCATAACATTCTATCACGTGCTTAACAAGAGGACTCACCACCATAGAGAATGATTCTAGCATTGAATTAAATGTCACGTGAGTCACGCATGATTATAGCGAATTTAAAAACCTAGACTCTGTCTATAAATAAAAATTTTAGAAAGAAAAGGGGGGTCAGTAGAGAAAGAATAGAAAATAGGTCGATATGAGAAAGAGGAGAAAATAGCAGAGAGGTGGCCAAAATACCGTAGAGGCAAGAAGCAAGAGCTAAAGCCCAATCGGTGTGAGCAAGAACAAGAAACAACAGAGTAGTTGGTGAGAGCAACCACTTTTCTGGGTGAGAATAGAGTATAGACAGAAAGCAAGAGCATATGCCAGGGAGTATGAGCTTGGCAGGAGATTCACGGCCAACTCTTCTTCATCCCAAAGTTCTTCATTCTATTTGTTGAACTTATTTCATCTATTTATTATTGTTTGTTAAACTTATTTCATCTTCTATTTGTTGAAATTATTTCATTTGTTTATCGTTTTTATTTCTCTATTTGCCATTAAACATGGGATTGAGTTTGCTGAATATGATGAAATGTTTTCATTCTAGTATGGGCTAATTGCTTATTCTTGAGCATTAATGGAACAAATTTAACTAATTATGCATGATTAAGTTATTGTTTTATTATCTTGTTATCTTCTATGATTTTTGAACTTATTGGATGTAATAGCTTAGCCAACATTTGCATCATTTTGATATTGAACGAAGAATTGAAAGCAGAAGTTTAATATTAGAATAAGAAATCATAGACTCTTAACTTATGAATTAGAATTATAATAACTTAAATAGGTAATTATTAGTTAGGTTTAAATAATTGATTTGGATAATAGACTTGTCGAATATGAAAGTTAGATCTATTTTATTAGTTAATTTTATTTTAGAACCTATTTGTTAATTTTAGCAACAAAATTATTCAATCAATTTGCCTTAGTCATACATATAAGATTAAATTAGTGAAAATAATTTCTCAAGCGCTCACTACATCGATTGATCAAATCGTTCTTTACTTCCAATTAAATTAGTTTACCTTTTAGTTTATTTCATTTTATTTTTTAGATCCTTTTCGTGACAAATTAGGTTAGAGTGTTTAAAATTGCATTTACTTTTATTCAAAGTTAATTTGAGTGGACCAATTGCATCTCCTTGATAGATGACCCTGGTTATTTGACTACAATTACCTCCTATACTTATGAGTGGGATAGTCTAGGTTTTTTTACAACTTATTTTGGAACAACAAAATTTTGGCACCATTGTCGGGGAGGTGTTTAGTGTTTAAACTTAAATTAATTTTAATTGTTTTGTCTTTTCATTCTTACATTATCATCATGTTATTTCGTTGATTTGTTTTAGCAATTTTGGTTATTAATTTAGTATTGTTCTTATTTGGTTTATGCTAGAAATGAGGTCTTTAGAAAGTGAACTCATTCCTTTTATTAATAATGTGCATCAAATACGAGGACCTTAAAGGCATTTTGAATACAATCTTGAGGAAACCAAGCTTGAAGATCAAGTTGATAACCAAAAGATAGGTGAAAGGCAGTTAGTAATGAAGGAGTATGCCAGACCAATGATTGGTATCACCACTTCATATATACGTTTGGGAAAGGCAGCCAGAAACTAAAAATTGAAGAGCAACCACTACAACATTTTACCATCATTCTATGGAGTTCCCAATGAAGATCTTTTAAATTCATTCGAGAATTATATACCACTCTCCAAACATTTCGTTTAGATGGCTTAAATAAAGATCAACATAGAATGAGATGCTTCCCATACACATTGAAAGATCAGGCCAAGGCATGGTTGATGGCCCTTCCATCTGATTCATTGACTACATAGGAGGAGCTGTACAATAAATTCATGGGAAAATTCTATTCCTATCAAAAGACCTCTAAATTGCGAATGAAAATAGCTACCTTTACTCAGATAGAAGCCAAGCCATTCCATAAGGCGTGGGAATTCTTCAAACTCTTGCTAATATAGTGTCCACACCATCATTTTTCACTTTACATGCAAAACCAATTCTTTTATGATGGATTGACACAACAATATCAGTACACGGTGGACAATACTGCAGAAAGAGCTTTAGGTGAGAAGAATATCAAAGAGACCTATGAAATCTTTGAAATGTTGGGGGCCAATTCTCAACAAAAGAACATGAGGGGGAGAAGAGGTAGAGTTTATAAAGTGAACTCAAACCAAGAAATGGCTATGCAATTGGCTGAGTTAACAAAGCATGTAAAAATGTTAAATATGAGACCACCCCAAAACGTTCCAAATTAAGACGTGTGTGGTATATGTGGAACTTTTGTTTATGGAGCTAATGTTTATTCGTATTCTTTTGAATCTTTTGCAAGTTAGGAAGAACATGAGAACTTACTTAATGGTATATAAACGACAGTACGAAATGATCCATATTCAAACACTTACAACCCTGGTTAGAGAAACCAACCTAATTTTGCTTAGAAGACCAACAATCTACCAGTGTAACCATAAACACAATATCAAAATTTTCATAGGCAAAACTAGTTCTAAGGGCAATCCTCACATAAGAACCTACCAAGAAAGCTTTTTTTGGAAGAAAGTCTGAATGCATTTATTCAGGCAATAGCTCAAAATCAAGAAACAAACAAGAAAAGATTCAACTCCTTATAAGCTTCTGTAAAGAGGGTTAAGACTTAAGTAGGGCAATTCGCTACTCAAATTCAAAACAATCAAAAGGGAAAGTTACCCAACCAACCTGAACAATCCAAAGCAGTTATTGTCCTAAGAAGTGGTAAAGTGATTGATAATCAAGTTAAGATTCATTCTAGTATATCTTATGTAGGTGATCAAAAGGAGGAAAGCCTCATTTAAGAGAAAAATGAGCATAATGAAGTAAGCAATGGGCACGAATCTTCAAGTCACATTCAGAAACGTGAGAACATAGGCATGCAACCAAAGGCAATGAAGGATCAAGGCTTTATATGGACCACTAATTCCATATCCAAGTCGCTTTAAGGACCTAAAATAAGATGAGAAGTTTTTTAATCTGTATGACATACTTTCTAAAGTTAATATTAATATGCCTTTGTTGGATGTGATCAAGAATATTTTAGTTTATATAAAGTTCTTCAAGAAACTAAACCCTAAAAATAGAAGTTTGAGCCAAATGAGAATAGTTTTAGAAATAGCAAGTGCAGTCCTTCAGTAGCAGTTACCCCTAAATTGAAAGATCTAGGGAGTTTTATTGTGAAAGTACCAATGAGTAATGTTGATGAGGTTTAAGGTATGCATGACCTTGGAGCAACTATAAACCTTATGTCTTACTCTATTTATGTCAAATTGGATCTAGGACAGTTAAGACCTATAAACATGTGTTTGCAATTAGTTGATAAGTCAATCTCTTATCCAAAAGGAATAATGGAAGATGTGTTAGTAAAGGTTACAAGATTGATTGTCCCTGTATACTTTGTTGTCTTATACAAGGGGAACTATAAGAGTAAGAAAAGGCGCATTCCATCCTCTTAGGGAGGCATTTTATGGCCACCACCAATACCTTGACTGATGTTAAGAATGAAAAACTGACCATGAATGATCTGGAAGAAATAGTAGTGTTTTCAATTTTTAATGTTAAAACTATTCCTACTACTACTGTTTATAAAAAATGTTCTCTTATGAATCAAATTAATGTTGTAGATCTTGACTTTACCTTGCAGGAAGAAGAAAAAAGGAGTTAAATTTGCCAAAGAATTTGAAGAGTATTTCCAATTGCCAGACGATGAAACTGAGGGAGATTTTGGCAAATTCTTAAATACAACTCCCAATAAAGAGAAGAATGTAGCCCCACTAAAAGTAGAGCTAAAAGAGTTACCTGAGGATTTGAATTATGTGTTTTTAGGAGAAGGGGAAACATATCCCGCCATTCTTGTATTCACTTTGGATGCTGACCAAGAAAAAAGTATTTTAAGTGAGATGAAAAGATTGAAAAAGGCCATATGAAGGGGTTTGAGTGACATTAAGGGAATTAGTCCTTCTATGTTCATATATAGGATTATCCTAGAAGAGGGTGCTAAACTAGTGAGAGGAACCTAAAGAAGATTTAACCCTAATATGTAAGAGGTAGTGAAGAAGGAAGTTTTGAAACTACTCGATGACGGAGTGATCTATCTAATTGCAGATAGTGAGTGGGCGAGCCCAGTTTATATAGTTCCAAGGAAATCAGGCATTACTATTGTTAGAAATGATAAAAATGAGTTAATGCCTACTAGAACTACCACTGGATGGAGAATGTGTATCGATTACAGGAAACTGAATACGACTACTAAGAGGACCATTTTCCTCTCCCTTTTATTGATCAGATATTGGATAAACTTTATGGACATGAATTTTATTATTTTCTTGATGGTCTTTCAAGTCATTACCAGATACCTGTTAAAACAAAATTTATAATAAAACCCCATTATCTGCAAGTATATAGATCAAATATAAAATGAGCTACCACAAATATGTGAGGAACATTAAAGGTGAGCCTTAAGATTCATTCCATCATTATTTTGCTCCCTAACCATTATTGATTCAATTATGTGTTGATTTTATATCTTCTAATGGATTGACTACTATTTCTCAAAACCTAATCAATTAACCCTAATTGATTACAAACTTCTAGATTTTGCAACCGTAGATTCACAACATCTACCTAACATTTTCAACTAGTTCTTAAGTGATATTGTTGGAGTTATGTAAATATAGTGCCCTAGAAAGCAAGTGTATTTACTTATAACTTAATTTTCTTCTAGTTACTTTTGTGATGAAAATATTTATTATTAATAAAATAGAAGAGTTTGGTTTTTATAAGCATTATATGTCTAATTATAAGGTACTGAGATTCTTTTGTAAATAATATACATAGACATAGAGATGTATGGGAAACATGTATATTATAAGAATCTAAAATAATGGGTTCACAGTTGAATAATCAAGTTGGTCACTTGATTATGGTTTAGATTGTAGTGTTGTGATTTATCTCCCTATAAGTAAAAGAGTTTATTTCAAGGGAATGATGAGTGTTATATCATGATAGTACTTGACTATCGATAATGGCACTATTAAATGAATCTGGAATCAAGTATGTTTATAAAGAGTAAAGTGGACCGTTACTTTAATCTTAAAACATACAAATTAAGCATACGATTATTATGGACCACAATCTTGATGAGTGGTGAACTCATATGTGTTTCATTATAATTCTTGATATGATTGGAATGGATTT
>JANIIA010046509.1:0-11571 GCA_027478495.1 Erythroxylum alaternifolium
TTAATTCATTTTAAGATTAATATAAATACATATATGCATAATGTATATATTATGTAAATATGAAAAATAAGATAAAAGTTTAAATTGAGTTGTTTACAGAAAATAATTATGACAACATTATCATTGTTATATATTTTTAATAAATATAAAATAATTATGACAACATTATCATTGTTATATATTTTTAATAAATATAAATCGGTTCGTATTTTATATAAAATTTTTAATAAAATTTATAGGTAATTTCATCTTACATTTTACTATTAATGATTATGTTATAATTTATAATTTATGAATTTAAACAAAGACAATTACAATTTTTTAAAATTGTATATATATTTTAAAATTTTTAAAATATATTAAATGCCCGGGTTGACTCAAGCCTGAGGCCTGACCACGAGCTAGCTGGTCTCGGTCTACGGACGGGCCATGGGCCGTGTTCGGTCCACACCCAGCCCAAGCCATTGACATCCCTAAACTTGAGTAATTTTTATAGACAAAACAGTATATAAAGAGATCACTTAACAAATTAGAATATGTTTGATATATTGAAAAAATTATTATAAAAATATTTGAGCATAACCCAAACGACTACCTAGTGTTGTCCATGTCCATCAACTTGAAATCATTAAAAAAGGTTAGTTAAAATCAATTAAAAATATTTTGAGAGTGTTGATATAATAAGTATTTGATTTTTAATAAAGCAAACACCAAGTAATTTTACCATTTATAGTATAATTATTCATCAGTTGCATCTTTATTGATTCTATAATCTGAGAAAAAAGGTATTAAAATTAAAATATAGTATATACAAGAAGTGATAGAAAAAGTATAGGAGATAGAATTAATACCTTTCACTTTTCTCTTCATTTCTATAATAATTTGGATCAAGTAATCTTTTGAATAAAATATCAAGTTTTGCTAATTTAGCTTGAGTTTCATGTCCTCCTGATTACTTCAACTTGTAATCCTTAAGCTTGGTGTTTTACTTGTAAAGGTGTTCAATGATTGTTTTATATGTTGAGGTTGAAACATTTGGCATAGGGCCATAGCCAAGGTATAGCCGAAACGAATTCCAAGTGCTATATCGCAAATGTCTTTTGTATTAAACTCATTTTGCTCAGACATAAACTTCCCTAATAACTCTTGAATATTATTTTAAAATTAAAAAGGAAAAGGAAAATAATATTCAATCCACATATTACTACTTACTACTATATTAATAAATGAACAAAAATATTAAACAAATTTTTATACTTACATAGTTGTTTTCTGCTTCTTCTAAAACTCATCTTTTACCTTCCTTATAGTAAGTGACTTTATATAGTGTGATCCTATTACATTCTTGTCCATGTATTTCCTTCTCGCTCTATTTTGTGAGACAAAAAAAGTCACAATAAATATTATAGTGTTTATTGATTTAAGTATAACTTGCATATCTACAATAATCAATTTCAAATGTCAACAAAAGTAAAAATGTAATTAATCTAAAAATTATTGAAATAGTATAGCATAAAGTTAAAGATTTTGTATAATTAATGTAACTTTTATCAAAGCATTTTTAAGTAAGTTGTCTTTTTTCAAGTGTTTAACATGTTTGAGACAAGGTAATTCTATTCTCGCAATAATCCCCAATTCATTAGAAAATTTCGTAGATTGGACCTTTTCTATATGATGATCTTGCTAAGTATCAATCTATATTGATAAATTGCAACTTATTACAACATTCAATCATCGCAATTCACATATATAGTCTTGATTATGGTTTTTAAGTGATTTTCAAAGATTTTTAATCCAGCACTTTAGACATATTATATTTCAATTTTTAAGAATAAAAGTAAGATTATTTTGTGAAATAATAAATAAAAATGAAATCATCATAAAATTTTCATCATCTAAATATATAACTTAGAATGGTTTGTCACAGAAGATAAGGAACCGTTTTTTAGAAAACAAATAAATTCATTAATGAGGGAATAAGAAACATGATATACACTTAGAGAATAGCTTCATACTAGCACCAGTCCTTTTCTATTAACGCTATACGTTACATATTTAGGAAATCTTAAAAGTAAGATAAAAAGTTATTATGTTTTCCATTGTTAATGAATCAAAGAAAGTTCGAAACTTATCACTCGACTAGGAAGAGCAACTTGCTAGCTCTCTTGATGAATTTATAATGCTTTGGAGCATATTATAACTATAGGAAAAGAGTATAAGGCTAACACTTTCTTACCCTATGATGGTATTGATGTCCAAATCTATTTGATCTTTGCTTTTCTGTAAGAACATTTCTAGAAGAACCCGATGATTGTTCTTCTATTTCCCTTGAAATAGAATAATAGTAATCTCTTTCCAAATCCTAGATGTTAACCCACCAAAGAAGATTTTAAAGTTGATAAATTCATCCTTACATATTCATCTTCTTTCAATAATTTCAGTTTAAACTAATTGATTTCAAAATCATCAAATATGAAAATATTAAGATCATTTCCTAAATTAGAGAAGAAGATCAACAAGAAATATAAAACATAGTCTGCACTGAAGTGTATTGATTAGGCACCTGAGTACTTAATTGGGGTATTTTGCAAGCTTCCTAGGACAAGTAATCTTCCTAGAATAATAGTCAAAATCTTCCTAGAACAAGGTTGCACATAAAAGAGTATGGTAGAAAAAACATTTTCAATCCTCATTTTCTAGAACATTAACCATATATTAACCAATTTACTCATCCCTATATGAAATTCCATAAGAAATAAATTGAAGAACTTTGCAATAACTAAAATTATAGAAGAAAAAATATGAAAATTTCTAAAGAATATAAAAATTGAAAGAAGAAAAAATTTGAGATAATAATCTAAAAGTAAATGTTGGAGGGATGATAGCAGAAAAAGAACTTGAGTCATGAGATAAGAAGACAACTACCTGAGAACCAAAAAAATGAGAGAATAATACCTCTAAAAAAAGGGAAAAGACATCAATTAAGAAGAAAACACGATGACAAAAGAGGAGAAAAATGAAGATAGAATATAAACATAGAAGATAAAAATGATTAAGAGACATGACGAAGATAGAAAAGGAATTTATTGAAGCAGCTTGAACACGAAGATAGAAGAAAAAAAACCATAGGAGATTTTTGTGTTTAGGTTATAAGTCTCAGAAAAATGACATCGTTTAAGTGGAGAAAACTACATTGTTTACATTATTTTTTATTCTTCTTTTTTGTAGCCAAAAATTTTTTCATACAAAATTTAGAAACCATAACTGATAGCTAGAATAGCTTTGAATTTTAGCTACAAAAGATATTTTGTTACTAAAAAAAGTTTTTCTATGAAACTTTGTTAACGGTGAAAAGATGTCGTTAAAAATTATTAGCTATGAAATCAAAATAGTAATGAAATTAAATATAGTTAATAGTTTCAAAAACCTGTCAAATAAAACTTTTTAAGGTATTGCTTCAAAAGGCGACAATTTTCAAATTTTATAACCAAATAGTTACTTTTATCTATGAATTTTAAATCTTAGCAAAAGAAAATGTAACCAAGTGATATTTGTTAATTCAATTATGCTTGATGGTAGATATCCTAAGTTTATGATTACCCTCTCTTGAGATCTAATCAAGTAATGCCAATTTAAATAGATAACAATAGAATTGCAACCTCTCGATTCATAAAACTACTCATAACTATTCAATTGGATTTGAACCAATCCTAAGGATGATTAATTCACAATTAAGATCTCCCTTCAATTGTTTATTAATCTAATATTTGCAGGTCTATTATGGTACTAACTCTCATTGCCAAATTAACACATATAACTTTGATCCAATCCCTTAATTTCTTATTAAGTATAAGCATAACAAATATCACAAAGCAATACTGTATCAAACTCAACAAGAATAAAGTTAAATAAAACAATTCAAGAACAAAACCTAATATGGATTTAGAAATTCATAATCTTGTTTAACATACCACTAATCAAAATTAATATCCAATAAAATGAAATATAAGATAGAAAAGAAAGAAAACAACTTTAAGTCTTTATATGGAAAATTTGGAAAATTGGAGTTAATTTTGATGTTTTCACTTTGATCTCCTTGTTTATGATGTCCCACCTCCTTTTCTATGTTTTTCTTTGCCTTAAATACTTCTTGATCCTTGTAAGGTTATTTAAAGGATTTTCCCACTTATTTTAGTTCCAAAAATAGCCCCAAATTGTCAAAAATACAAAAAACTTATGAGTTAGAAAATTCTTGTGCACGATCGTGCATCCTATTTAGACTCTCTGTCATGATCATGCATGGGGATGCACGATCATATAAGAGGCTTATCTTCATACAACTAATATGCATCTTAATCTTCAAGTCTTTCTTCATCTATTCTTCAGTTTTCCTCTTTCCACTCACTAACAAACACTTTAAACAACCCTTAAAACATAATATTAAGATCAAATATTTTCTTTAAAAAAATTAAATAATTAAAACTCATAAAAACATGAACAAAAACAAAAATCTAAGTCCTAAACACATGATTTTCATTAAAGAAAACACTTTAAAATACACTTAAACATCTAGAAAAAAAACTATAATATACACCTATCAACATCCCGACGCTTAAAACTTTGCTTATCCATAAGTAAAACTAAAACCACAAAATAATCAAAATACAAAATCATAAAAGCACACAATCATGCAACATTGCAATAATGGTACAATAACATCAAATCTCGTGGAATTAAATTAACATAAAACATCAATCACTTAAAAAGTGCCAACATATTAACTTGTTCCATTCATGTTTAAGTTCTTTGATTTGAACATACATATCAATCAAAATAGTAACACCATATTCATGCACTTATGTTACTTGTAAGCATTCATTTATTATTATAGATCATTTAAAAAGGTAAACTATCACTAATAAACTCTTCATGAAAAATCTTGCTATTTTTAAAAAATCAACAGGTTTAATTTATGGCAAGCACTAAATTTTTGGATTTTCTTTAATAATCACTTAATCTTTTGACACAAAGGCAACATGTCATGAATGTCCCATTTACTCAACTAGGTTAATTTTTTTTATTTAGCTTAGTTGCAGTGTCATTACAACCTTTTGACGTTAAGACAAACATTTTATTGTGAATGTCCTCGGTTACTCGGTTATATGATAACTTTTAATGGGCTAATAGCTATATTATTAACCAAATTTTCTTAAAAAGGGCTGGCTTTTAAATAAATTTCTTGGGCTACCTAATTTCTTCTTAGTCATTCACTCTCATGAAAGGTTACTAATGATGCGACCATTTTAAATTAATGTAATTATAAATGTATCAAAAAAATGTCATGAAGTAAGAGAATAGGCATAATATCCGAACTAACATGCATATTCATCCTCAAGATACTTAAAGGACAAAATTCACAAGTTAATATGCCTTTACAATTTAAACAACCATGTTTAAAAGTAAACCAATTTCATGCCCTAGACACATTTAGACAATGCACACATCAGGCAACCATATGTTCACACAATGTTAACCTAATAAAAAACTAACATAATGCAAATACAAAATTCACACACAAATGATATGTAAGTGCACATGCTTCCTAACACTGGAACAACATATTGTCCTTAATATGGAAATGAGACAAACCAAAAACAACACATATAAAAAGCATAACAAATAAAAATAAAAATAAAAGAATAAAAAAGAGGGCGAGAATCCTTATATGGATTATGGTGATGACGGTGTGAGAGAAGGAGCTTGGATACACTTCATGTCGTGAACATCCATAAATTAATCTCTTTACAAAATAAACTTAAAGCATAAAAATAAAAAATCACTAATAAAGCAAAACAAAAATAAGAACAAAATCTATCCTAATTCTTAGGTTGCCTCCTAAATTGCGTTTGTTTGATGTCATTAGCTTGATGTACCCTTCCTATATACCATTAACTTAGGTCTATAATTGGTGGCTGGTTTCAACCATTTTCTCTACATAGCAATTTGGTAGCCTATAAATAAGCCATATGTTGTAAGATAATAATAAGGACATAATTTATCAAATTAAGAAATTTAAGTGATTCCATTAATGTCCTTTTTAGTAACAAACTATCAATAAAATAGGGAATAATAGAATTACCTGAATCTTTAGTTGACTTCGATAGTTTGTCTTATAAAAAGATGAACTGCTCTTTTTCTTCTTTAATCATTGTCCACTCTTCTATGTTCTTTTCTTAAACAGATACTTCCTTTTCTTCTTCAACCTTTATTTCCTTTGTCATTTGTTTTCTTTCTCTTTTTTAACAACAAATTCATTCATGTCATTGAACTTTGTCTCCTCTTCACTCTAAGGCATTAATAAGCTCCAATAACATGTTGTATTTGGCTTAATATCAGTATGCTCATATGGTGTATTCTGAGGCCAGTTTTGCATATAATATGGATGCTCACATATATGATCTAGTGCCTGACATTGATGATTAAAATTTTTATCGCTACAAATGTGGTAGTGAATTGTAACACTACATAAAATAACTAGACTTAAAACTACATCCAGTGATAAGTCTAGGTAGATCCCGCAGAGAGTGTGTGTAAAGCTTTTATAATGAAAAGAATTAGTGTTTAGGTTAGGGGGTTTTTGGTTTGGTTTCAAATAATAAAATAAAGTGAAACAACATAAACAAATTAAAGAAAACATTCAAAAATGATGAAAAGTGATGAATGCATTAGGGATCTAGTCTTTAGCTCAATCTTAACCTACACATAAATAAGCAAATTTCATTGTTTTGTTATTCTTATACCTCTCTTGTCAACTATTGATCATATATCAACAATAAGCTCTATTAATATCGATTTTCCCTTAAGACATGTTTAATTAAAACAAGCTCTTTAATTAAACCTAGTTAACAAACAACTTAGAACAAGCTCTCCAGATTTTGTTGGAAAGTCACATTACGAATAAGGAAAACAAATCAATCTAGGAAAAAGACCACACACGGTCAGATCATTTAAGCTATGTTACGTTATTCCTACTGAGTAAAAACTATTCGTTGCCATAAATAAATAGGAAACTCAAAGATTACGTATTGTATTCAATTCTAGCAATGGGTTTATACATAAAAATAATCAAATAGAGCATTCGATCATTCTTACATAACACCCAAACAATAAGCATAGGATAACATAATCAATCCCAAAGAAAAGACAACAAACACCATGGAGGGATGTCCAAAACGTGTCTTTGGCATCAGTTTCTCCTCTAAAATAGGTTGGGGAAGCTTAACCCTCTATGAGTCTCCAAAATCTACATTATCTACCCCTTATTTTTCTCCTAAAATGATTACCAAATGATTCATAAACTCTTTGATATCAAATGTTCTATTTATACTAAAAATTAGGTTTCGGGTGCTCAGTTATCAAAAGTCACGGTCATAAATTGCATCCTTAAAGCTCATGGCCATGAGCTCTGATGTATGGTTGTCAAAATGATGGTCATGACCATGACCTGATGGTTGATAAGTGTAAATTGTATCATGTTTTAGGGCATAGTTTGATATGTGTTTAGCCGTTAATTCAATCATTTAGTATGTGTTTAGGTTAGAATTGTGTTAGTTTGTTAATTATTTGTATTTTAAGTGTTTTAAAGGTTAGTACAAGCTTTTGAGCTTAAATATTATATTTTTGAGGTACCTGGATGTGTTTGCTAGTGTTTCAGGGTCAATATCAAAGAGCGAAGGTGGTTTGAAAGACATTCGGACTGAAATAACGACCTATAATCGTGGCCACAATCGTGATAGACGCCCTAAGAATGGACCACGATCGTGGGCTATATGCCACGATCGTAATAGAAGGCTCAGATGTGATCCACAATCATGGCCTACATTGGGCAAACACTCAGACACTTACGAACTTCATATTTCGAAGGACTTTTTAGACCTTTTAGACCCCAAAAAATCCTAGGGTTACTTAAAACATAAAAGACTATTTAAAGAACAACAAGAGAAAGAAAAAATGGGAGCTTTTTATGCAGCCACTTTTGGAGACCCTAAGAGAGAAAAAGGAAGAGAAAGAGAGGAGGAAGATGAAGAAAGAGAAAGAAGAAGTTGTCTCAACGGGCTTCCCGGATCAAGAGGTTTCCTGATGCTAATTGTAATAACCCATTTTCTTTACTAAAGGTTAAGACATAGGATCCTAAACCATTGTATGAGGTGTATTACATTTACATGCATATCATTAGCATACAAACATGAATTATGATATTGTACACGTTTCAATGACTGTATATGCACTCAATTGACATATCCTGGGGTATAAATGATTTAAAGTGATTATGATGTGAATTGTGAATTATTATGTATTGAATTTTGGTCTGATGTTTTCAATTATTAAATTGGAAATTATTTGTTAAAATTGGGAGATTGATGAATTTATTTATATTTTTGGACTAGGAAAAATGCCAAGTGGAAAGACAAATTGACAAATGGAGAAAGATTAGGATGACTAAGCCTATAAATTGAGTGACACGTGGCATTAGGATTTTGTGACAAATGGCATAGAGATTGAGAGACAAATGGACTGATTATTAATAGTCATGTGGTAGCTTAAGTAAAAATTACAAGTAGTATAATTCTTTATTAGTAAGTGTCATGACAAGTGTCATAACACCCACCATACTTTTAAACCCACGATATTTACATATTTGAAAGACCATGCTTCATTTGTCTTCCATTTTATTACATGCTCTCATCTTCTTTTTTCTTCTCTCCATTTAAGACTCTCACAAACCAACCCTCAACGTTGAGCTTTGCTAACATCCTTCATTTTAGCCACTCCAAATATTTCGTTGTCTTCACTTTAGTGATAAAAACCCAGATATTCTACCTTGAATATTTGATGATCGTGTAACCATGGAAAGCTAAGGTTATGTGATGATTTGAAGAAGTTTTGGAGTTAAATAAGTAAGTAAAACATTGTTCTTCATGAATTGATTTATAGAAACGTATGTGATGATAGTTTAAGGATGGATTGATAGTGATAATGGAGTTAAAAGTATGCTGAAATGTTTATGAAGAAATGTATAGGTTTATGTTTTGTTTTTATATAAATGATAAATAATAGTTTATGAGTTGTTTTATGGATATTTTTGAATTGGAATGGTGATGATTTTTATGAGTAAATGAAGTAGAAATGATGAATTATACATAAGATGTGTTGGATATAGTATGTAGAGGTTTAAATATGGAAAATTGGAAGGAGAAAGAAGAAAAAAATTTTTGGATGGCTTATCCCACGATCATGGGAAATGGGTGGGAAAGGCCAATGAACCTATTTTGATGCTTGAATAGTTGATTAAAGTGTTTAGTATGTTTAGGTTGTTAATTGAGGTTATAACTTAAGAATGGATTTTTAGATATCAAGTATCCAAATATGGAAAATTATGAGTATTATAAGATTGAAAGTGTTCATAGGATTGTAAATGTGATGCAAAGGATATGAGTAAGGTGTATTAGGTATAAATGAATGAGAATTTGGACATTATGTGAATATAAAATGCTAGAAAAAGGATTGGTGAATAAATGATTGATGATATTAGAATAATCAAGTTTCTTGTAGGTGTAAACCTAAATACAAGCAAGACATATACAAATTAAAATGTTTGAATGATCATGACTTGTGATTGAGGATGCATACTCGGAATAGTCAATTGAGCATGCATTGTACATGACACTTATATATATGTGCATGATTGGATATTAATATGATTTAGCAACTTAGTAATATATATATAAATGTGTATTGCATGACTTAGACACTCAAGTCGAACGCCAGCATTTAGGCATTTCTGGTTCATCAAGGTAATAGCTATCTAGAGCGTACAGTGAGTCAACCTAGATGTTTCTCACTAGGATTGATTGTATCTACTTAAATTTCAATTATTAAACTATTAGTGATGTGAATGTGATCATTCTGGACATTGATGGTCCGAGGAGTTTGATAATTAAGATTGCATTAAAAGTGTTTCATAATTAAATGTGAATCTGAAAGAAATATATGTACTCAATGAAATGTTGAGTGCCAGAATTAGATTCGATGAATATGTGAAAATGACTGTGTATAATGAAGGAAAGTGTTTGATTGCATATAATGAGAAATGATGCATTTCATCATATTGATATGCGTGATCACATAAAGGAGTTGTGACCGGAGTGACCAGTGAAAAAACGCTTAAAGCTAAAAAAATGCACATAAAGAGCCTCACGCTCAGTATTCAATGAGCCCGGTATCCACAATAGGTACTGGACAGTTATTAATTAGCCCGATATCCACAATAGATACAGGATAGTAAAAAGGCACTCAGTCACAACAAAGTAACAATGAAAGTGGAGTCACATGTGCATTTGAATATACAATTCGATAAGTGTTATATGAATGATTGAAATGAGTTATTTAGACTGTTCTAAAATATAAATGTGAAATAGTGTATACAATTGTATTATTGAAGCATGAGGAAATGTGAAATGATATTCAATATTTAATGATGTGATCTGTTTGTGAATTGAATTGTGAATTGTTCTTGTGTTTGATATGAGTGAACACATCGAGGACGGTTCACTCACTGAGTTTGCAAAACTCATCAAAATTGCATTGTGAATTTTCAGGTACAAGGGAGAAATAGTTCTTAAGAAACTATAACTAATGCCAAAGAAAAACTTAATCTAGTTTAAGAGGAAGTTTACAAAAACCTGGGAGATACATATGAGCTAATAGAAGAAAGGAATGCATTATGCTTCCTACCTCATGGCAAAGAATAATCAATATTCTTTTAAAATAGATGGCAAGATTTAGGTGGCTTCAAGAGGGGGATAGATATACTAGTTACTTCCACAAGATTATCCTAGTAAGAAAGAATTAAAATAGGATTTGTTCTTTGCTAAATGGTGAAGGAAACCTAATCTACTCTCAATATGAATTAAATAATTAAAGGATAAGGCCTTGTTTTTCTTTTAAAGCTCACTTGGTGTTCCAAGTTTGTGTAATTCCTCTCCAAAAAAACCTTAAAAAGTTTTTGTAAGAAATTAGTTCTCACTTGATGAAATTAATGAATTAATTACTCCTATAACCCGTAATGAAATTGAACAAATAATTCATGAGATTAATCCAGAGATAGCCCCAAGTTCAAATAGACTCAATGGGGTTGTTTTTCCAAAATAGTTGCCTTAAATAAGAAAACCTTAGGATTGAAGCAATCTTAGGGGTGTTTGGAAAATGCAAGATGGTAGTATAAATGAACAAGATCTTTATGTGCCTAATCGATAAGGTAAACAATTAGGGATGGCAATGGGTAGGGCTCAGTTCGGGTATTACTCTACCTATATCTATATCCATTTTTTATGACTCAACCAATATCCATATCCATATCCATCGATTTTTACAATTTACTACCCTTATCCAAATCCATTGGATTGTTCGGGTTTTTAGATATCCATCGGGTTGTATAGAACATAAAAATATAACTTCTAATTAGAAAATATAAAGAGAAGATTTTTGCGAACTCTCCAAATCAAAATTAGT
>JANIIA010046530.1:0-11570 GCA_027478495.1 Erythroxylum alaternifolium
TTACTTGCTCATCTGCCTTTAAATTTTCTAAAGTGGATGCATTTGGTACATGATCATGCTCACTCAAATTTCTAATATCCTCATGAATATGAATCTCATCACTTAAGTTTTCTTTATGCTGTTCAAAACTACCTTCACCTAATCCCTCGGGACTCTCACGAGAGGAGCCTACTCTTTTAATAAATTTATTAATTGCTCCTTTTTGGGATTCTATCAATTATTCTACTTGTTTTCTTTTTTTCCTTTTTTCACTTCCAGACAAATACTTTTTAGGCAACATAATATAAACCAATTATAACATAATTAGACTAGAAAGAGAACAAAAGCACTTGTATAGAATTGGAAGAAGTATGCAGGCATAACCAAACACCAATAGCTTCACAATATCTCACAAAAATATATCAATGATATTATATTTGTGATAGAGAAAAAAATAAATAGCAAAATTTAATATCTAATAATAAAAATGAAAAACAAAGAGGAAATTTTGATGATAGAGAAACACTAATTTCTAAAAATACAAGAAATTAACATACTTAGGAAAAAATATGGTAAATAATATTCTAAATTATTAAATATTCTAAGTTTCCCAATTTAAATATTATCCTATTATATAAGCTTTGGAAATGATTATTTATTTATTTATTATTATTATTATTATTATTATTATTACTACTACTACGACATGTTTAATAGAATTATATGTATTTTTATAATAAAAAAATCATTTATGCAATCTTTGAATTGAGTAACTTAAATTATTTAATTTAGTCATTTTATCACTAAACTTATGTGACCTCTACAAGAACACAAATCTAACAATTATTACATTACTAGTGGCAAAGTATAATGAAAATTACAATTAAAAAAATTAAATTATTTTTATAAATAATAAGTAATCTAAAAATAAAAAAGGAGAAACATAAATAAATACAATATTATTTAATATTAATGTTATGATTTAAAATGCTAATATAATGTCTACGATAATGACAAATTACAAATTAATTATAACATATACAAATATTTAATAAGCTAAAAATATATTAAAAAATTAGAAATTTTACCTTTAAATTACACCCAAAACGTAGAAGATAGAATCATGAAAATTTTTTGCTGCGAATTTTTGAATTGGAGTACTTAGATGTATATGTTGATGAAAATAAAAAATTAGAGAGTAAAAATGTAGCTAAATACTTCAAAACTATTTATAAGTATAATAAGTTAGAAAGTTAATGTTAACTTTGACTTAATCAAAGGCTGCATTACTCCACCAACATTCTCTACATTTATACCGCATTTATGTTGATTGATGGCCATTTATTACACAAACGTTAACAGCCATTTATACACACACGTTATGGTCATTTAACACTAACTCAAGCTTGGCAACATTTCCTTTCACATATTGATATTCTCCAAAAAGAAAATTGTTACACACATGGGCCCTTCTTTATGATATTTTGTGGTAAGCCCTACCCCTGCCCAGGGTCGGCACTGCCAAGAAGCATGTGTTCTTTTAGTTAGGTTTTTATTCTTCTACCAACACCAGAATAAAATTTTTAGGCATTAAGTAATGGTTTATTTTTGAACATTATATTTGTGATATATGTAGTTTGGATCACATGCTTCCTTTTACGTTCGAAATTTTTAGTTATGCAAGACTAAATTAATTTGCCTATAGTTTAAATTTTTTATAATTTCAAATTTTACGATAAAATCATCAATATTGTTCCACTAAATAGTTATCTGAAAGTGACAATTATGATCAAAAGATGTACCTTCGTAATATCATTTATACCAATTCATAAATTTGTGTTATAAAAGGTATCAAGTAATAAATAAATTTGCCGTCATTATATATAATTCACTAATTACCAACCAAAAGGACAAAGTCCCAATATGTGGTCTTTTCTCACTATATTGTGCATTTATATGAACCGTTGGAAGAAATATATAGTGACGGTTAAGAACATGTCAACTTATTTTAAAATAGCCCAACCTGAATTAATAACTAATGAAAAAATATCTGTTACTAAAGAATAATACTAATGTCTTACCTAAGCGTCCCTATAGCTATTACTTTTTATACTAACCATTTTCAAAACCATCAATGTTGGCAATAGGGACAATACATATGTGACGAATAACCAAACCGTCAGTATAAGATGTTGTGACGAAAAAGTTGGTTATAGGGACATATATTTGTCGATACTAAATGGCTTATTCCTTGTAGTGTTTGTGACAACAGTGAATATAGTAGTGACGAAATTATAGTACTATATAAATTTTAAATTTGTGATGAAAATTTATTGACACTATTAATAAAAGTATCGGTGACTATGTTTTTCTTACTAATAATAATAATACACGTGACAACATAATTTGTCCCTATTAAATGATAATATTAATGAGGAAATATCTTTCACAGATAAGACTGACTTAAGTGATAATAATTTTTGTCACAATTTTATATAATTTTAGTATAAAAAATGTTGTCATAATATAATAGTATTTATGACATTTTCAACTAATCACTATTAACATTTGTGACGTTTTTTATGTATCACTATTAATATCTTTCTTGTTGACATTATTGTCACAAATGAGTAATATTGTTATGACCATACAGTTTTGTCACTTATGCAAATGATTTCAGTGATAAAAACAGTGGTCACAAAAACCATAAGTAATTGTGACAATTTTTTTAAATATAATCACTATTTTATTAAGTACGGGAGTATTTGTGACCACAAGGGATGACTTGAAAAAATCATCACAGAAATTAATAGTGATCAAAATTCATGCTTTCAGTAACAACTTTAGCTTTTACTAAATGTTCATTTTCTTGTAGTGTGTGTATATGCATTACCTATATTCATGCTTATGAACTATAAAATAAACAAACCGCCTTTGAGCGATTTCAAAAATATTCTATCCTAAACGAATTTTTATTGCTTTGATGCCAATTATTTGAGCTACTGGAATTTGTCAATTTTGCATTATGATAAAATTGTTTCCCTTTTTAGGAGCTGAATATCCTAAAACCTAAGCATTACGTCATTTAAATAGTGCTTTACTACACGATGTTGTAAGAAACAATTCCTAAAGTAGTTTATAGGATAGTCTTATCAAATTCTTATGCCAATGATAATTATGTCTTCGTCACTCCTATCAAATGTGCTTTTGATAGCTAAATGGAGAGAACTCTGATCTTTGCACTCCTTTGGTTGACCAAGGATGGTGGACATGTGTTAAATCTAGCAATCCCATTTGTAAGAGCTTTGATAGTTTCACAAGTTATACTTATGTAATGTTACTGATAGATGTATTAGAAGAAGTGGCTATATGCATGTAAAACCTTTTTTCTTTTCCTTAAAAAAGCATTGTCAGAGAAGTCTTAGGGATATCTTTAAGTATTTCTTGACAGAAGTTTAAACCAACAAAGGATGGTAATATGTGCTTGATTATTTTTCTAGTTATACATAAAGCATGCAAAGTTTGTTAAGATTGCTTACGTTGAAAGTTAGTAATTGCAGCCTATGTTATACCTCACTAATAGAGTTTGTCAAAATCTGGTTCAAATCTTTATTTATGTACATTACTCCATTGATCGAACTGAGACTAGATTATTGTCAATATATATAAAAGAACCCTCAATTCCTACTTCAGATGGAACTCTTTATGCACAGTACACCTCTTTTTCATGATTTGTTTTGTGCTTGGCACTTGAATTTTAGAAGGAACTCTTTTTGGTTCACTTTAAGTCTTAATGCTATATATATGACTTTAGCTCTACTTCGTCGTACACAATAATGAATCTCTTTTTATTTGGATAATAATTAATCTAAGAATAAAATGTGATACATTAGTAAATCAATTAAATTAGAATTTAATATTAACATCTAATATTATAATAAAAATAAAACAAGAAATATGATGATAGAATTAAACATGTTTTTTGTTTTCAGTATTTTTATTACAAATTTCAACTAAATATATTTTTACTTTTTATTAAAATATTAATCAACAAATTTTTTAAGGTGAACTTATCAATTGTTCTTTTGTAACCATAAGGTCACAGATTTAAGTTATAGAAATGGCGTTTTTGTAATAGTACAAAAAAAAGATATATACATTATGAATCTCTCAAGACTCCCAAGTGGAGAGCCTTGTGTATTGAGTAGTTAACTTTTATCAATCAACAAATTTTTATTTTTTAACAAAAACTAAGAAACTAAAATGAGAAATAAAAACAAAAAACAACAATAGAAAAGCAAAAATAAATTAAACAAACTCCTTAATGAAGGAAAACACTTTAGGTGCTATATGCTTTTCTTATTTATTTTTTTTGTTGTGATTTAAAAAAACACATAAATTAAAATGTTTATTTTGTTTGCATTAGTTATTTTATTTTCAAAATAAAAATGCAACAAATTTACATAAACAAAAATATTTTAACTTTGCTATTTACAACAACTAATTTCTAAAATACAAATATAATTTTTTTCTTTTTTCTTTTATCTGTGATACCAACAGAAAAGTTCTGTAGATATAGTAAATAGGAAAGCAAAAACTTCAGATCTAACCATAAATTCAAGCAGGAAAAAACAAAAAAAAAAAATTTAAAGTATATTTGGTAAATATATTTATTTATTCATCCAATCATTATATATTACCAAAATTTTTTCTTTTATTCCTCGTCTATTTCTTTCTTACTTACCAACAAACCAAGCTACGCCTAAATGACAAGTGGAAAACAACCAGGGGACAAAGGAATAAAAAGTCGCAAAAAGGAAGCGTTAACAGAAACAAGTAGAAGGAGCAAATTGGGATACTCGGGTCTGTCGATGACGGCTAACCTAGTATCCGACAAAGAAGAAAGTGTGAGAGAGACCTTTTTCAGAGAGTTTCAAAATATCACCAATCGAATTTTTGTATTTCTTTTGAAGCCAAATCCGTAATCAGTATACAAATTAGTTTTTGTATTGAAAGGAATTTGGTTATTTATACAGTTTTTTGATGAACCTTTCTGTGATATCAGAACTCAGGCAGCCTTTGCATTTGACTTTATCCGTTTCACTCTCGAGTACAAAAACACCCCAGCAAGTGCCAAGGCAGTTCCTGAAGTTGAAACCAACCAATAGTAAGCTATCCATGAAATTAGAAATCACAAATTTCTCATCTGAAGAACTAGCTTGCTAGAACGCTGCGATCTTCATTAATTTGCCACAACTGGGTTGAGAAATGAAATTACCAATAGAGTTTATTGGTGAGACAGGAGTCTTAAAGAAGATAACTGATGAGACTATCACCACCACACGTTTCGCACAGTTTCCTACAGAGTGAGTGACAGGATTTACCATCTGCAGTATCATATAAGAAACCTGCAGAAATGGAGAGCACAAAATCAGGGAAAAAAAACGAAACAGCAAATCAAAAGTGGAAGAGAAGTTAGAATCACAAACTGAAAATGATATAACCAAAAGGAAATGGGTATGAAGATTCCTACTTGTTGGTAACTATGGAGACAGAACCCTGCAAGAAGAGATCTTATGAACACCTCTCTGACATCCAAACCTTGATTACCCTGAAACATCGAGTACAATAAAAGATGTCAAACGAGTGGCCTTGGTAGTCAGAGATTGTCAATGAGATCAGGCTTTTATATACTACTCACAGCAGATTGAAGATATGAAGGAGTGAATTTAAACCCTTCCGCGAAAATTGCAACAGGAGCAAGAAGAATGAAAGAGATGATGGTTATTACTGAGAACAGATTGACGTTGTCCAAAGCTTCCTGCTAGGAACGATTGAAAGGGCATAGTCAATGACGTAAACTATGATAATTCCTACTAGTTACTGAGAAAAGTAGCTGCCACTTACCTCTTTATTTACCATGAACTTTTTGCTAAGTACATTTCTTGATTGATTAGTCACATTGGAAGCCATTGCACTCCAGAATCCAATCCTATTTCACAGCAGAACACAAAACTTAAAGTAACAAACGGGGGGTTAAACAATATTATTGAACAATCCAAAGTAGCCGGAATCGATCTGGGTAGTTCTTACCAAAAAAAAAAAAAGAAGAAGAAGAAGGATAAGAAGAAGAAACTTCATGAACAAGAAATGACCTATTACCAATTGAAAGTGGCCGCTGTAAACGATGCCAGTGCCACTCCACCAACTACTGGTACCAGGGACAAAAGTGCCAAAAGAGAGGGCGTCTATGAACAAAGAGTGAAAGCGGCCAAGTGATTATGCACTTAGGAACAGTATGCAAAAGCCCAAGATGGGTCATCTCAGTATGGACTGAAGAAAGTAGAGATATTGCTTCATTAACAAAAATGTTCACTGTACAACTGAAAACCAGATGGCAAAAAGTCTCAGCGATCCCAATTTTTTTCAAAAAAGAATTTATTCCACCATCTCTTTAGTTAGTTCTTACCTCAGCAAGGAATAAGGATGAGAACAGGACTGTGAAAAAGGGCTCCATAGCTTTGATCGTGTGAGTGAAGGAAACGGCGACTTTCCCAATACTAATGTTGGTCAGAATGTTGCCTAATGTGTGAGCTATCGCTAGCGGCAGGATAGCTGCAAACTGAAACGTCAACTCATCAATGTAACATCTACAGAGCTACTGATACGAGAACAAATAAAAGAAGGGACGTTGACCAGTTCTGTTCGGGCTTACCTATAGTTCTTTATAGGCAGATATAGAGAAACTATAACCTTTTTCAGGTTAACCATTTCGGCTAACTCTAATCCTAAACTATCATACTGGTTAGCGACATCGACTAACCAAAGTTGGATTGGAAGTATGTATCACTACGTAGCTGTTCTAATTATCTGGATCTGAACTTGTAGACGTTTAGATAACGTAGGATCATCTAATCTAATGTTGAAATCAGGTGCTATGGTCAAGATTACACTCCCTTTATCAAGAGTTGTCAATATGGTACCAATAAGAGTATTTTGGTACATTGTGTATGCAGTGTCTAATAGAGATATCCTGGCTGTCGCAAGAATACCTTTTCTTCCATATAAGGTAAGAACAAATCGTATAGTTCCAACATGAAGATGTGTATGACTCTGCTTCCTCTATAAGGTGATCAACTCCTTAGGGATCTCAAGCTTTACGTATTGTTCTGCTGTTGTTGATCTGAGACCACACTGTTCCAATCTAGAACTTTGGATAATTTCTTTCACACGAGGTCTATTAGTAGATAGCACACTCATAATACTTCTCGTCCATGAACGATCACGAGAATATATGCTGTAAGGACTTAACAAAGGTAAAGAAGACTCAAAAACATGATTTTCTACAGGCACATGAGTAATTTCAACAAGATTTTCTATTTTGTTTTATAAAACACGGTTCACACTTCTAGGTAAACTAGCTAAAGACAAACTAGACGATAAATGAACTGGATCTGATGGATTTTCTATAGTTCTTATGAGACTCTCTTCTTACTCCTTTCGAACCTGAATCAAATATTTCCCCCCTAAGCAAAGATGCGAAGGTTGTTTCCAAGTAACCTACAGGCAGTAGTAAGTTACTAAGCAAGAAGTAGAAAACTTCAAGGGGTACGCAGGTGTATTCGGCATTACCGACTCTACCTGACCACTAACTCAACAAAGGAAACAACTCAGGGTGTACAGGAAAGTGTTCCTGGCTTTGTTTTGGTCTAGCTCTGATACCACTCGGGCTTACCTATAATCCTTTATAGGCAGACACAGGGCAACTATGACTTTTTTCTGGTTAACCCTTTCGGCTAACTCTAATCCTAAACCACCACACTGGTTGGCGACATCGACTAACCAAAGTCGGATTGGAAGTCTGTATCACTATGTAGCTGTTCCAATTATTAGAGACTTACACCCCTCAATGTCTTTCCCTCGGCTTACAGGACTTACTGCTCTGATCTCTTTGGAACCCTACTTCACTCACACACTCTTACTCTTCATTCCCTGTTAATACTTCTGACAAACAACAAGGCAGCAGAATTAGAAGCAACATTTCTCTACACTGTCATAGATTTTCTGATACACAGGATCCTTATACAAGACAAGTGTAGGGCATACTCATCTCTATAATCTTTGAACTCTAGAAGGGAAAATGATTTCAGGTTATGGAAGTTATCTAGAAGAGATATGTGAAGAAAGAACCCTTCATTTTCCAATAAGATTTTTAAAGAAAGAAAGGTTCAAACGTGCTTACAATGAAACACAAACCCTTCTTATATAGGCAAAGCTAGGGATAAAACCGTAAACTACCCTAGAGCATAATAACAAAAGCTTTAACAAAAGCAAACCTAATCTTATCTCTAAGGAATCTACTTTACAAAAGTAAAGCTAATAATTCACCTAACTTTTACAAAAGTCCTAAAGTGAATAGTACAAAAGCATCTACTTTGTACAAAACCAAGATGCTAAGATGGAATCTTCAATAGTTGCTTGAAAGTGATATGTGGGTCCCATATATCATCATGCTTTCTCATAAAGAAAGAGACAGATCGAGGTCATCTGTCAATTCCATTTCTCTGTCAACTTGAGCAATAAGTTTATCAATATTGGTCATGGTCTAATTTGAAGGCCATAGTGTTGTGACAGAATCAGAAGCTTGGACTGGATCAGTAGATGGACTTGTAACAGTATCAAAAACAAGGTGATTCAGATCACCTGCTTGAATATGGATTACATTATCTTCAATAAAAGTCCATTGTGTAGGTGATGGTGTGCAGATAGGGTCGATTATAGAGAAATCATCATAATAGGGTCCAAACGAGGTGCACATATTAGAATATGCCACATCATGTGTTTGATTAAGCTGGTCAAGAAGTCGGTATAACTCAGGTAGTAATGAAGATTCATCATTAGACCAGGATGTGGTAATTCGCCACTGCTGAAGATGGTTGAATGTGCACATTTGTCCAGTACTACTCATCACATAGGGTCGATGGAGAAGATAGATCACAAATGCATCTTTGTTCTGTAAAGAACTATCCCATAAGTGATGATGATTTAAAATATCAGACATTTCAGTTCTCCATTTATCAAGAGGGTGGAACCATTCTAGAAATGTCCATAAAAGAGATCTGGACTCAGAAGGATCTGACGGATGTCTATATAGATGTAATGGTGAGAAAGCAACGGAACAAGCATATAATGCTGTCATAGCCCAAAGATGCCATAAGGTATAATCATCAATATCATCAAATAGATGATATATCATTTTATATGGCGAGGTAGGATCAAAGAAACCAGGGCTAAGAATAATATCCTCCTTAACTAAAACAAGGTGCAAATAATAAAAAAGACTTTGTGGCAATAAAGGATAAAGATCTTTTACACAAGTAGGTGGTCGATAAAACAAACGAGGAAACTCTCTACGATATCTAGCAAAACGAGAAAACTCCATAACCCAAAATAATGAAATAGGGAGCTTAAGAGTAGAGGAGAAAAATAAGAGTGGCTTTAGAGGTCTAGAAAGATAATCTGCAATGAGATTTTGATGACCTTTCAAATGTTTGACGCTGAATTTATAAGAAGAGAACCACTCTTGCTTGCGCAAAAGTTGATTGCTTGGAATCTTTTTGCCAGCTTGTTCAAGTATTTTGGGGAAAGAAGTATTATCCATTTCAATGACGAAATGAAAAGGAGTGAGGTGGATAAAGAACTTTTCTATACCTCTTTTGACTGCAAGAATCTCCTTGTAAGAGATATGATAGTGACATTCAGATTGGCTGAAAGATCCACTAGCATGTCCACAATAACAGCGTCGGTCATTGATTTCTTTAAGAAGAAATGCTCCCCAGTGTTCATCACTAGCATCTATTTGCAGGATTCGTTGTCCTTTCTCAGGAATCTTTAGAGGTGGAGGATCCTTGCAAATCTTTTTCAGATGCTGAACAGCTGTAGTCTGTTCTTTTCCCCATACTGGTGGATTCTTACGTAAGAGCTTAGATAAGCTTGATGTGTAGGCTGCCATATGTGGTATGAAATCTCTAATATAATTGAAAATTCCAAGGAACTGTTGAATTTGTTTCACAGTGAGATTTTTATCAGGAAATTGCAATAATTCTTGTGCAATATATGGGTCTGGCTGGTAGAATTCATCTTTGAATTGCATTCCAAGAAATTTGATTTTTGTTGTACCAATAGTGGCTTTCGAGGCCAAAAGCATAATACCATACTGCTATGTAAGGTCCAAAATTTGTTGAAGAAGGGCCTGATGTTCCTCATAGGTCTTTGTGAACAGTAGAATGTCATCGATGGAGATCAAAGCACTGTTGAGGATAGGCTTGTAGATTTTTGTAATGGCCTTTTGAAAGAGTGATGGAGTGACTTTGAGTCCAAAGGGCATCATGGTCTATTGGTACTGAGCATTGGGAATACAGAATGCAGTCTTGTAACGTTCTTCAGGGTGAATACTCAATTGCCAAAATGCTACTTTAAGATCGAACTTTGAGAAGATAACAACTTCCTTGAAAAATAATATCTGAGTACTAATTTTAGGCAGAGGAAACTTATCATCTTGCAGGAATGCATTCAGAGGCTTGTAGTCTATCACTAGACGTTTCTTTCCAAGTTTCTGCTCTGAACGTTTATTGGCATAGAACGCTTGGCAAGCCCAATTCAATTTTGTAGGCTCGATCAATCCTTGCTGTAATAGAATAACGCACTCATCTTGTGCTAACTTTAAATCATCATGATTCATTTCTGGATGTGTGGCTTTTACAGGAATGATATCCTCATTCTTCTTAAATGGTAGACTTATGAAAAAGTCTGAGTTTTTCCACAGAAGATTTGGATGATTAAACTGTGCATGAGACTCTGGACAGTAGCTCAACAGTTTATCTCGAAGTCCAGTGTAACATGTAGGAACCTGTGTAAGTTCAAACACATTTTTTATATCAGTGTAAGGACTCATAAGATTTCGATGCCTGAGGCCTGTGAGTAAGATCTGTAGATATTTGGCTTTGCAGTAAACATCTATGCCAATCAGAATATGCAGGCCTGGTAGCTTGCTTCCAAGTACTTTAGTCCAAATTGTACACTGAGGAAAAAAGCACATGCCAATTATGCATCTTGTTTGTAACCCAATCTTAAAAGAATTCCCATAAGCTATAGTGAAATATTCTTTATGAGATGTCCATGCTTCTGCTGGTAGGATATTGGGCTTCATGATTGTACGACTGAAACCAGTATCTATAAACCCAATAACTTTAATGGGTTCGTCATATTTTTCTTGCTGAAATATCTAGATATGGACATAAGGTCGTTGAATTGGAGTACGATCTATCTTCATACATGTCTGCTGTAGCATATATAAGGAATCATCACTGATAGAGGCAGATGATTGTGGTGATACTTCTTCATCTGTTGATATAGAAACAGCATGTTGGACCCCGATTTCTTCTTCAATATGTTTGAGATTAATTTTATTATTTTGTTGTGATTAGGCTTTAATTTTAATGTTTTGGGGTGTAAAATTTTTTTTAAATTGAAGGATTAAAAAGGAAAAATTGAGATTAAATTTTGGAAGCATATGGTGTAAATTGAAATTG
>JANIIA010046590.1:0-11568 GCA_027478495.1 Erythroxylum alaternifolium
ATTGTTTAATTAATGTGATAAGAGTTATAATCTGGTATAAAATTGTGTTAGTGGATTTGAGATCAGAATTTTAAGATTGTTATGTGTCTATAATTCTGAATTGATTAGGAATGTATGTATGGAAAATGAAATAAATGATAGTGATATATGTAGAAGTTCTCAAGGTTATGTTGACCAGTTATTATGAGTAGATATCCGATAATGTGATTACATTGGTGGATAATGTAATCGAGCACATATAAAATCTATGTTTGGATATGGTATAGGAGGTAATCTATGATCCCTATAGTTAAAATCATGAGATGAATTAGAGTAACGCAACGGAAGTATAAGATTAGGTGGTTATGTTGAAAAGGTAACTACTATAGATAAGTAACTTTTGAATAATCATAGAACATTCAAATGTTGTTCATAATCAATTGTGATTTAAGTATCATTAGCATGAGATATTAATTGGTGACCTGTCAAAAATACCTTTATATTATTCTAATCATGTAAAGGGTGACAGTAGTTGATTTTATTGAAATATCATAAACAGTTGAAATTGATCTTATTGAGGTATTAAGAATGGCTGAAACAGCAATGATAAATATAATTGATTGATAAAGATTATGGAAACAGTGTAGATGATTGAGGTGAGAACCCTTTTTGTGATATAGATGTTTTATCGAATCATATTGCGTAAATTAAATGTTCCATTTCTAGAAATGAATGACTATTAAACAAATCAGAAGTGACTATTAGAGTCAGTTAGAAATAGGACTCAGGCGTAAGAAGTTGAATATGCTATAAAGAGTGCATGAATTTTGTTTAATGTAAAATAGCCTACCCATATTA
Organism: Erythroxylum alaternifolium; assembly: GCA_027478495.1. Classification (NCBI taxonomy): domain Eukaryota; kingdom Viridiplantae; phylum Streptophyta; class Magnoliopsida; order Malpighiales; family Erythroxylaceae; genus Erythroxylum; species Erythroxylum alaternifolium. Next base: position 838 of record JANIIA010046590.1, read on the forward strand.
TTAAGTTCATGAATTTGAGGTGATGTTGTTGTTATTGTTAAAGGAACTTAGGTCTGATAAAATTGAAATGTGAAAGTGATTGTATATAATAAATGCAAGTGAATGATTACTTATGACGTGAAAATTAATATATAGTAGAATCTGCGTGACTCAAGAAAAACAGAAGAATAAATGGATCAATGCCGAAGAGATATGGAAAAGCAAGTAGAAGATAAAAGTGTTTTGAGAGTATTGTATCGCTTTGACGAGGTGTGTTGAAGTTCAGTAAAAAGGGTAGTGAAATTGCGAGAAACCTGAGATATATTGAGGCACCAATTAAGATATTAGGGTATTTGAATAAGTAACTAAATTAAGCGATTCCACTGGATATAATCGTTTGGAAGAAATCACTTGAGTGAAGAAGCTACTTATGAGACTAAGGAAAAGATAGGACAACATTACCCCTATTTGTTTGATCACTCAGATAAGAATTTCGAGGATGAAATTCTTTAAGGGGAGAGAATTGTTGGACCCTGAATTGTTCTTGGAAGTTAGAATTACTAAATGAGAATTTGTTGACGTTTAGTCATAAGAAAAAAAATCAAAAATTTTGAATTAGAAATTTATGGAGTTTGTTTATGAATTTTTAATTATATATGGTTGCATGGATTAAATGGAAGTGTTAGAATTAAGTTAAGGAGCTAGAAGGAATTAGATTAAATATGGAAGGGTAAGTTTGGAAAGCTAGAAGTTTGTCTTAAACTAATAAGAAAATAAGAGAAGAGTAAACGAAGGGTGCGTGCGTGAGAGACGTGTAGAAGTAAGAAAGAAAGAAAACAAGAACCTAGAAAAAGCTAGAGAAAAAGGAAGAGAGTTATGTAACAACAAGAGAAAGGGAGAGATGTGTTTGAGACGTTAGGGAAAGAGAGAGAGAGAGAGAGTCATGAAAAATAAGAAAGAAAAATAGAGAAAAATGTAGAAAGAAGTAGAAGAAGAGAAAAAGAAGTAGAAGAAGAAAAAGAAGAACAAGAAGAAGAAGATTCAGGTGAGTTTTTTTAGGTAACCTCTATCTTTTCTTTTTGTTTTGATAGAAGAAGGAAGTCAAGAGAACAAGTTTTATGTGTTGAAAATGAAGAGAGAAAGAAGAGGAACAAGAGATTTATGTTTTTAGATTTTTATGAACTTTTGGCTTGATCTTAGTTCTTCTAGTTAGATATGTTAAGTCAAAAGACTTTATAATGATTAATTTTAATGACAATCAAATAATAATAATGTTAGAACAAATGAACATTTTTAACAAGTGTGTTAAGTGTGCAGAAGCAGACGCAGACGCAGACGCAGATGTAGACGCAAAACATAGACACAGACGCAGACATAAAGACATAGACGATACCATAAAGAGACATTGGCACGTCAGACAGTTATTTAGTTAGAGATAGTTACAGAACTCAACTAAAGAAGCGGTTATCTAGATTCAAGAAGCGGTTATCAAAGATCAAGAAGCAGTTAGAGTTGAAGACTATAAATACTAGTCGTAGTCGAAGATGTTACAATCTTAGAACAATCTTAGAAATCTTAGAGAATTTTATACAAAGAGAGACTCTTAGCAATCTTAGAAAAAGCTAAACAAAAGAGAAATTCTGTAGTGCGATACGAAGAGAGCTAATCTCCGTAACAAAAGCTCACAATCTTTTTCTAGTAAAAGAAAGAAAAGGCAGATAGCCTGGAGGGGCTAAGATAGCTGAAAGAATATTTTGTAAGAGACCTGAAGAGGCTCTGGAAGGGAAGAAAGAATACTTGTAACAGTTTGAAGTATAGTGAAACACTCAGACGAACTCTGAGGACTGGACGTAGCCTACGATTTGGGGTGAACTAGTATAAAATCGCAGTGTCTATTGTTTACTCTTTACTTCAGTTTATTTTGTTAAACAATTATAAAGAAGTTACTTGCGATTTACCTAAGTAATAATTTTCATATAAACTTTGTGATATCTTTTTAACAAGAAAGAGAAGTTCTTAGCAAGAATCTTTATTCACAAAAAGGATACAACAATTCAACCCCCCTTCTTATGTATCGAGTTTCTTGTACGTAAAGTTTATACTAACGTGTGATTTACTTCACTTCTAGACCATCTTATAAGGATTATAAGCCACTGCTAGAACAAGTGGAGGGGAAGCTTAGGAACTGGTGTAACAAGGATTTAAACTATGCAGATCGAGCTCAACTATAAAAATAGTGCTCTATAACCTTTACAATCATTGGATTTCCTATTTAATACTTCCTAAGAATTTGAACAAGGATAATGAGAAATTGTTAAGGAATTTCTTGTGGAATGGGGATCCATAAAAAGGTACAGGAGCTAAGGTCTCTTGGAAGGACTTATGCTACCTCAAGGAGTAAGGAGGTATGGAGCTTAACACGATAAAACTTTGGAAATTAATAGTAGATAAAGAGAAATTTGGGTGTGATAGATGCGTATTGAACACTTAAAATGGAAAAGCCTGTGGAAAGAAAGAGTGGCTTAAATGACTCTTAGACCTGGCACAGTCTGCTCAAGCAGAGAATTGAAGTAGCAACTCATATAAAAAGCATCATTGACAATGAAAGAAGCACATCAATTTGGTTCGATAGCTAGTCCCCTGAGGGATTATTATACATGCATCCTGACTTATTTCATAATTCATATGAAGAGACCTATAACTAAATTGAATAAGCTGTCTAAAAACCAAAATTGAAGCTTAAAACAAAAAGGTTTGATAGAGTAGCAGGGGTAGCAGTTGATTATAGACTCAACTTAAACAGGGAAGACAAAATAATATAGACAACACACAATTTAGGAAAATTCACTTATAACCCTTTAAGGGGATTATTCCTTCAATTAAAACCAAAAGTTGATTGGCACAAATTGGTATGGATCCCTAGAAATTGCCCTAAGTTTGCTATATAATCTGGCAGGCCCTCATAGGTAGATTGGCAACTATAGTTAGAATTAAATGCTCAACCCCTATGGACCCTACGTGTGTTTTGTGTTCAAAATAATAAGAAACAAGAGACCACTATTTAGATATTATACATAAAGCATGAAACAAATATGCTTATGTCTCTTAATTATATGATCACATACTACCTATCTGCGATCACGTGTACTGCACACCTCATCCTCCTATTTCTACTCTTTTTCTTTTTTTTTTCAATTTTAGATTAGATGAAGCAACAAGTAGAGCTTTGAATTACAAAATACAATTAATTATGATTACACCCTAATATTATAGTTACAATAAGAATCTTTGTCACAATTAGACTTATAATTACAATCATATTTTTTCGTGGTAAGTAAAACAAGTGGATCATGAGCTCATTTTTAAATATATTAAAACTTATTTAGATCTTGAATCCTAATTTTCAATTTAAATAACTAGAAACTCCTTTAGGTTAATAGATAATTGCTTGATAAGCCCTTTGGGTGTCATATCCAATTTTTTCTTTTATTATTTATTTACAAATTCTTTCCAACAGGAGGTGCTAAAGCTTGTAACAATGAAAGCAGAAATGGAATAAAATCTTATAGTCGTTGCTTGAGAATTAAGAGGTATGTTTAAAACTCATTGTTTGTTTGAATTAAAACTTACAGTATGCCAAGTCCTATTGATTTATCATCATGTTATTTAAAACTTAAATTGCATTTAGTAATTTACTTTTAATTGTATAGCTACATAGACAAAAGTTGGATGTCTTATTGAAAATATTTCACTTAATATTTAGAAGGATTTAAGAGTTTTATACAATTTGAAAAAGATCAAACAAGTTTAGAATGTTGTATTTGTTGTCCATTAATAGATTACTTAAATGTGAATATTCAAAGTCAAGATGTGGTATATAATAACTTACTAATTTGAGGTATATACAAATTCTATACTCTATGGATTTATCATGGTGAACGTTCTAAAGCAAGTAATGCTAAAAGTGTTGATACAGGTGATGATGGTAGTAATAATAATGATGTTGAGGATTATGATATTAACAATGATGGTGATGATGGCATTGCAGAGATGTCAAAGGATTTGGAGAATTATATGGAGACTATGAGTGATACTAGTTTGTCTAACAGAATTGGTAGGATTACAAAAGATAATTTTGGGAAGTTATTGAAAGTTGCTCAAGAAGAATTATATCCAAGGTGCTTGAAATTCTCATAACTATTTTTTTATTTTTAAGTTGTTACATTTAAGGGTTATAATAAATAGAATAAGAAATCTTTTAACATGTTCATTTACTTGCTCAATGATGGATTACCTATTTGACACAAATTGCCCAAATCTTACTATAAAACAAAAAAATTGTTAAGGGACCTTGGATTAGGATGTATATCAATACATGCTTTTAAGTATGATTGTGTTATATTTTGGAAGGACAATAAAGATGTTAAAGAATGTCCCATTTGTGGTAAATTAAGGTGGCAAGTAGATGATGGGAAAGGAAAAAGATAGTGCATAAAATCTTGAGATACTTCCTTATTAAACCACAGCTACAAAGGCTTTCTGTGTCAACAAAAATAGTCATAGATGTGAAGTGGCATAAAGAGAAACACATTGATGATAGCATTATGCATCATCCAACAAACTCAAGGGCATAAAAAGAATTTGATGGAAAGTTTTCACAGTTTGGACAAGATGGTCATAATCTTTGACTTGGTTTAGCCTCTGATAGATTTAATCTATTTGGTAATATGAGTACTTATTCTAGCATGTGGTAGGTAATTCTTATGTGATACAATTTACCTCCATGGAAGTGTATAAAAGAGTTATTTTTGTTATTATCTTTACTTATTCCAAGACCTACTACTTTCGGTAAGGATATTGATGTATGTATGCAACCACTAATTGATGACTTGAACCATCTCTAGAAGGGTGGATTAAAAACTTATGATATTGTTAAAGGTGAAACATTTATAATGGATGTGGCCTTTTTATGGATTATAACTGTTTTTCCAAATTATGGAAATTTGTTTGGATGGAGGACTAAAGGGTAAATGGCATGTCCTATGTGTAACCATTAAACTCTTTCAATAAGGCTACGAAGCAAAATATGTTATATGGGACATCGTACTTAGAACATAGGTATAGATGGCGAAGAAGCAAATTGTTTAATTGCACATTAAAATATAGAGAAGCTCTTTTGTACTTGTCTTGTGATGATGTTATTGAGCAACTATCACATTTGGTTGAGTTTTCACCTAACAAACACCCAAGTAATAGAAAGCGAAAGCAAAGTATTGTTGATCTTAACTGGTATAAAAAACATATTTTTTAATTAGGCATATTGGAAGGTATTGCTATTGATGCATAATCTTAATGTGATGCATATTAAAAAAACTTTTGTGAGTATATTTTAGGTTCTTTGATGGGAATTGATGGAAAATCGGAAGATACAATTAAGACTAGATTAGACTTGGAAGACATGAATATAATAAAAGATTTACATTTGAAAAGAAAAGATGATGGGTTATATATCATTCCACCTGTATGTTACAACATGTCAAAAAAGGAAAAGCAAACTTTTTGTCAATTTCTTAAATCAGTCAAGTTTCCTAGTGGGTATGCATCTAATATATTCCATTGTGTCAATGCTAATGAGGTAAAATTTTAGAGGTTGAAAAGTCATATTGTCATATACTTTTGCAACAATTACTTCCTATTGAAATACTTGGGTGTTTGACAAAGGATGCATTCGTAACTTTGGTACAATTAGGTAAGTTTTTTAAGCAATTATATTGTAAGACATTGAAAGTAGAAGATTTGGAAAAACATAAAAAGACATAGCTTTGATTCTATATAAGCTCAAACTAGTATTCCCCCATCTTGTTTTGATGTTATGGTGCATTTGCCAATTCACTTATCGTGCGAGGCAAAACTTTATGGACAGGTTCAATTTTGATGGATGTTTCCCATCTAAAGGTAATTTATATTAACTTCAACTTTTTTTCTTAAGTTATTAGTTATGAACAATAAACATATCTTGCTTAGGTTTTTAGGCTCTGTTAAGCACTATGTACATAATAGAGCTCAACCTGAAGGCTCTACTATAGAGACGTATATATCGAATGAATGCTTGACATTTTTTTCTATGTACTTAAACGACGTCGAGACAAGATTTAATAGAGAAAAATGTTACTTTAATTTGATTAAGATAGTGGCTTGTTAGTTTGCTCCCAAAAAATAAGGCCACTTGGAACTAGAAAAAATGTGAAGTTACCTAAAGACAAACTTGAAATTATCCATTGGTATGCTTTGAACAATTATGAGGAAGATGATTTATATATGGTGTATGTATATTACTTCTTATTCATTATTTCAATTTAAATATAACATTCAACTTGTCATTTTTGACATTTATTTACTTTTTTAAATAGAGAGTACAAAGATGAGATAAGAAGCAAAGGAATTATTAACGTCGAAGGCAGACATAAGATTAACTTCCCATCATGGTTTTAACTTCCCATCATATTTTAGGACTCAAGTAAGTTATTTATGGAATAGTATGGACTTATGGCAATTTATAGATGAAATTGACTTTTACTTATATATTTTTGTATAGATGATATGGTTAAATAACTGTAAATTGCTAGAGCCAAAGACAACATTATATGCTTTGGCATATAGGCCTTAACATTATATGCTTTGGAATGTGAGCCTAATATATATAGGAAAAAATATACAGGTTGCATTGTTAAGGGAGTTAGATTTCACATAAAAGATTGTGACATTGGACTTTTGAAGACAAAATTATGAGGTGGTTGTTAAGAGGAAACATAACGATGATTTTATTGACTTATACAGTGTCATCTAAAAAATAATAGAGTTATATTACATTAAGGATAAAACGATTGCTCTATTTAAGTGCTAATGGTTTAATCTTGGTGACAAAGGCATAAACATGAAAGTGAATGACAATATTACTAGCATCAATGTTAGTAACACATGGTATGATAATGACCTTTTGTGCTTGCAAGTCAAGTGAAGTAAGTATTCTACTTCAACGACATTATGTTAAAGTTGTTCAAAAGTTTCAACACCAAAATCTTTTTGATTTTTATGAAAAAGAAAATAGCCAAATGGGTGAAGATGGTGATGAAGCATATTAGGAGATTGAATCGGAGCTGAATAACGAAGCCTTACATATAGAAGATGCAAATATATTATCATTCCATATGAGAGATGTTGATCCCAATATACTAGAATCAAATGAAGTACAAGCCAATCTTGTTGTACAAAGAGATGAAGACTATATTAAGGTTGAAAATGATTATACTTTGATCGAATATAATAGCGATGAAGAGTTAAATCATAATGTAACTATTGTTAGAATATAATGTAACTATTCATGATGATTTTCAAGATCTTGATCATCATGATTGAAGGTAATAAAAGTGTTTTTTATATTGTTTGAAATGTAATGTTGGTAACACTTTTATTAATGTGCATTGTTGATGTTTGAGTTATATTAATGCAGATTGTTAATGATTGAGTTATGTTAATGTATGTTATTAATGGTTGACTTATGTTAATGCAGATTGTTGATGATTGAGTTATGCTAATGTGATTAATGTTTAAGTTTAAATATATGTTTGTAATGATGATTAGATGTATTGTAGTGTTAATAAAAGTTATATTTGTTTTTATAGACATCTAATATAATGGAACCTGATAGAAACAAAGAGAAAATGTGGAAGGTATCGAAATTATAAAATAGATGGATTTACAACTTTAACCAGATCAATCAGTTTTTAGCTAACAATCACTACAAGAAAAATATCATTTTACGACGAAAATTACTGACGAAAAACATAAATATTCTGTCGATAAAATATATCACCGATGGACTTTACCGACTGACAAAGGCGTTGTATAAACTGCCACAGCCAATAATTACCGAAGGGAAAAAAAATTCCGTTGGCAAATATACCGACAGTTTAATCTGTGGTTGACCGTTGGCACAATTTAGTGACAGAAGGTTATATTCCATCGGAATAGTTACCGATGGTAAGAATTTATCGTCAGTAAATTTGCTAAAAGGTTACCAACGAATATGTTATTCCGTCGGTAAAAATTGAGACGGAATTGGTTTTTCCATCTATAATTACCGACAGATTTGCGAATAGATCATCGGTAAACGTAGATTACTTTACTGACAGATATTTTTTCCGTCAGTAAATGAACAACAAAATTTTTTTAAAATATATAATATATACCGTTAGTATATTTAAATTATGGTTAATGCATAATTTTAACAGTTATAAATTTATAGTATACATTTAATTTTCTTAAATAGAAATTTTTATTGATGATTAAAAGTTAAAATATCTTAATTGATAATAAAAACATTACATTTCACATAATAAGTATTTGTAATACAAATTAAATGACCAAAAGTACACTATTGATCTGGAGACAGCGGATGCTCTAGTTGGTGCGATGAGTTGCTACCCTTACCCTTCAACTCATTCACCTCCTAACGGAGCTGAGCGATGTACTGCATCGACTGTTGCAGCTGAGTTGCCAATGTCTGTGCTGCGCCACGAAGCTCTTGCACTTCATTAGTGGTAGACTGCCTACCAGATGTTGCTGTATTGGATGTGGAGGACTGCGAATAACATGTGTTTGCTAATGAACCTAATCTGAATATCCTCCCATGACTGTCCCTACCACCCACTGCATGAAGATAAGTTTCAGTATCATCAACATCTTTAGATTGTTAAGACTATCGTTCAATACTTTCTTATATTTAGTCCTATCAGAAAGCAATGTTTATATTAGTAAGTAATAGTTATTAAGCATTGTTAATATTAAACCATAAAGTTCACATACATTGAGTTCTCTACAAGGACTGTTGACGAATGTTACACCGTTATGCTTCTTAGTGCGAGTGTGCAGAAATCGCTAACGGGGTGTAGGCCTAATGCCCATTGACTTTTCTTGCATAAGAATAAAATGTTAATTATAAGTGAACTAGAATATATAAACATTTCGGCAAAGTTTCGTCTGTTTTTATGATATCTACTTCCCTGTTGAACAAAGAAAAAAAATGAAAAAACACAACCATATATGGCACCAAACATTTTTATAACATTATCATTCTCAATAAAAAACACATATTTTTATTCCAAATTTTAACACATCAAATTAAATTAAAATACAATAAAGAAAATAAATGAGATTATAACTGTAAATTATAGATACTTACAAGTCTCTCTACATGCTCTTGGTGGGTAATAGATTCTCCTGTATGCACGAGAAGACTCTCTCCCTCCGATCCTCCACGTCTATTGGCTGAATTACACTGTGAAACGGACATGGCCTCAGGTGATGTCCAATACTGCAACCAACAACTCCATATTTCTTCAGAAATGTAAGGCGATCGTACACCCGCCCTGTGTATCACAGCAACAAAGTCGCGATAATGTGTATGCACTCGTCTCTCCCATACTCTATAGATGATCCCGTCAAATTGAGAATCCAAAAAAAAATCTTTCTGTAACAAAAAGAAAAATATTCGATAAATACTTTTGATGTAATAATATTTATCAAATTAATGTATAAAAATGTTAATTAAAAAAGAAAATAATAATTTTTGTCATACCTCAAACTTATAATAGTAAAATTCCTTTGTCGCCTGAGAGATATTCTTCCACACATAGCCCTCAGGATCAATCTTCTTCTTGAATTTTGATATCATGTTTCTTAAACAGGGTCCAGATGGAAATAACCTAATATAAAAACAAATAAATTTATACCATTTTTAAATTATAAACCTATAACTTAATTATAAATTCATGTATTTTCACTTACATATTATTGACAATTGTGATGTATTTTCATCCATCGGGTCCCTTAGCTCCAAGCTGGCGGCTATCTTCTTCATCAGCATTGTTTACCCCTAATACCTCTGTCAGTATAGGAGTAGTAGATGATGTAGGAGTGGTGGATGGTATAACCTCATCTGCCAGTGTAGTAGGTGGAGGGAGAGGAGGTGTTTCATCTCCAGCTGCTACACTATGAGATCCTTCACCTGCGAAGATGAAATTTCGGCCCAACTTGGCCCAGCCTATTTTTGGCCCAGGTTTGGCGGGCCATGGGCGGGCCATCGGCCGACCATGGTCGCCCTGTGGGGGACAAAACGGCGTTGTTTTGTCCAAAACGACATGTTGTTTTATATTTTTTAGTTAAAAAAATGTAGACGAGCCAGGGTTGACCCGGTGGGCCACGGGCTGACCACATGTCGGACGGCTCGTCGGTGGGCCCATCCTGGCCTGCAGTGATTAAGGTCAAGCCCGGCCGGGCCGAGGACATCCCTAGCCCAGCCCGACCCATTGAAGTCCTTATTCACATGTACAGTAAGTACCTCCGAATCGTGGTCTGAATCTTGGTCGCTGAATATCCTGTCTTATCTTTGGTGTTATATTTTAACCTGAAATTAATATTTGATTGAAGTTTTTAGAAATATTACAATTTCATTTCAACAATTTATACAATATATTAAAAAGGAAATAATTGATTTGTTTATATAATATTCAATTGTAAACACAAATTAATCGCTATCATCACTTAATTATAAATCAAAATCATCTTCTTGTTCTGAAGAATTTGAATCAAACTCAGGCTTTTCTTCGGATCTCTGGCCCTCCTCATCGTCTCCAGATAAAATTTCAACATATTCATTACATGAATCAATTAAAGGTTCATTATCCTCTTAGA
>JANIIA010046601.1:0-11567 GCA_027478495.1 Erythroxylum alaternifolium
AAGATTGTTTAATTAGAGAACTAAAGACAAATTAAAGGAGTTTAATTTATCTACCTCAAATACGACTTAGGGTTATATTTTGTTTCTATTACCAACATATTTAGGAACTTAATAAGTCACACATAAAGAATGGGTTGGAAAGAGCAAAGTTATTTTAATCAAGTTGGATTTGATTGTAAAGTTTGAGAAACTTTATAATTAAAATGAGATATTTTATAAATAAAGATCGACATGAGATATTGGATCATAGTTGGAAATAAATAAGGATCGACATGAGATATTGGATCATTGTTAGGTGTAATTGGTATTTAATTAGAATTATTTGTAATTTTAATTAAAGTTTAAAGAAATTAGATTTTAATTTTAGATAAATTAGTAAAATGTCTAGAACCTATAGTAAGTAAGCTTAAGCTCCAAGGGATCTAGCATTCATTGCCTAACCTTCTCTACAATAGTTGCAAAGTTCTCTTAACTTGTTTTGTAGCTACCGTTAAAGGCCAGAAACATGTGTAGTTATGGTGGTTGAGATGGGCCAGTTTCGGAAATCGTTCGAGAGATACGATAAGAAAGGATCAAGCTTTAGAACAAGGTACAAATTATAATTAACACTTTATTATTATTTATTTGTTAATTATTTTATAGAATTTTAGTGATCTTGGCTTTCGAGAAATTAAACAAAAGAAGTTCATAATTATTCCACTACGTTTAAGATAAGGTCTCGACTTGATCTCCTAATAGCGGTATCATAGTCAACTTTAATTTTATGATTTGATTAAAATATATTTGTTTTTTACTGATTAATTTTGGAATTGAAATTGTAATTATTGCATGATTAAGTTTTGGGGCACCAATTTTGGAATTGAAATTGAAATTTTAGATTGAATAATTTAAAACCCTGCATTTTGTATGTAATTGGTGCCCCAAAACTTACTCCCTTATGTAATTTTTCACCTCCTAACTCCATATGATCTCCCCTTTTTTAGAGTTCTAAAATATTCTTCTATTGCGCTTACAACGTATTATATTTATTTTACTCCCAAAAGCTATTTTACATATTGTTATATCAACTTTTTTCCTAAATTGTTGTTGTTTGTACCAAACATTTAATTCTAGAAGATTTTTACCTGCATTCCTTATATTGTATTGTTCCTCATCTTTTCTCCATACATAATACAATACTTTGAAGTTGAGGAGGTTATAATAAAAGACAAAAATTAAAAATTTAAAATAATTTTTGTAGTTTTCATAAATTATAAAAAACTAGAAGAAAATAAAAAATCACTCAAATATTTTTTTATTGAATTTGAAAATGAAAAACAAAAGCCAAAAATAATAGCAGAATCAAACATGTCCTAAAACTATTAATATGCACGTCATGCATATGTCAATAAAAAGATCACACTTCATGAAATAACAATACATCTTGATAAAGTGTTAAATCATAAATAATTATTCTTGTAATCCTAAGAAAAATTTCAAAGATTAAATGGATTAATATAACAAAAACAATAAGATGTTGACCACAATGCTTCTACAAAGTCAAGATAAATAATTTCATAATAGGAGTTAAATCAAATAGTCCTCGGCCCAGGAATAATAGACTAGGCTTAAGTATCCTTAACTTGTTATAAACAAAATGGAGAAGTAAACATGAAATAAATATCAATCACCAATCCAAGTGAGAGTGAAATTGGAAAATTTCACTTTATACATCTGTGACAATGAATATCAATTATTGGGATCAATATGGAAAGCTTCCAAATCATACAATGCAATACACTAATTTCCTTATTACCATCTTAAAACCATACTTAATATGCACAAATGTTATAGATATATAATTTATAATTATCAAATCTCAAATACTCATATATCTTTTATAGTTATTTTGAAAATTACTAAGTTTCAAAATCAAGTATATTCCATGAGATCAAGTGAAAAAATCAAGCAAAAATCTCATCTTTGTAATTATTACCTTTTAAATGTTACTTTTCAATTTTATTCGTATTTTTCATTTCTTAACCATTACATGCAGTGGATCATCACCCATCAAGCTATTGGTTAAGGTAAAGGAAACAACACCTTTATCACAATATATCACATCATCTAGTGGCTTTATCATTCATCCTTTTCTTTTCTTTTACTCATACATTTCATCTAACTATTTATAGTGAGACGTGTTTCATTTATTCATGGGAGATATATTAATTTTATGATTTTTAAGTAAATAATTTTATTATAATATCTTATATAATATTTATTACTATATATTATATCATATTAATATAATTTATTTAAATAATTAAGTATAAGTAAAAATATGTAGTTTTTATAAACTACTGTTTATTTACTATTCAAGCTAATGTTATTTATAATTAAATACTTTATATTTAAAAAATATTTCGTAAGTAACTATTTTAAATTTTAATTTTGAAAGAAATTTTAAATTAAATATAATTATTAAATACTTATAATTTTTGAAAATTTTACTTTTAAATATTCATTTTAATTTTAAAATAACTAGACATTAAAATATATTCAATAATTGAATTATAATAGTTATTATTGTTTTTTAAAATTAAAATGAAATAATAATAAAAACCTCATGTTGACTATATGGTTTAAGCCGAATAAGAACTACGAGATTTAATTACGAGATTGTTACCTATATGATATCTAACGTAGGTTTGGCAATTTAGCCCAAGCTCGACCTCACCTAAAGTTAATAGGCCAGGCCGAGTTGACCGAGCCTCATGTTGGGCTAGGATCCAGGTTGCCCAAGCCTGACACATCTTGAGGCTTTACGAGCAATTGCAAAATGACATTTTCTAAAAAAATTTTTTAAAAAATAGTTAGGCGCAGTTAAGCAATACTTGGGCGTAGACAGACTCAGGCCTGACCCGACCTATTGCCATCCTTAATTTATTGATTATAGGTAGTGATTGTTTTAGTACGATAATTCTAGCATCTCTATACTAATATATTAAGAAGCCGTGAATGAAATCACTTAGTCCATCGGCTTGAAGAAACTTTGATTAAATGATAAGTAACTTGAATAAATTTTATAACTTGGAGATAACCAGTGGATGGAGCTACCTGAGGATGCTTTTCTTTTTTAGCACATCTTTTCATTGAGATCTTTTAGTACCTATCTAGCTTACCGATGGTTTGAGGAATGTTCCATCTATTTGCCCTTCCTATATTGAGGTGAAAAGATCTCAACTCAATTTAGCTTAGAGTACTCTGCATCATGATGTGGATACTTTGCTTATTATCTTTGAATGTTCTTGCATTTCTTTCTTTCCATACTGCATAAAACAAGCATTCAAATTTTATTTTGAACATCATATAATCCCTAGGACTTATTTAATGAAATTTCTTTGTCAATTTTAGGATATCTTCCCATTCATTATGCTAACAAGATAGGTTGTAGAAGTCATATATTTGAGACTAGAGCATAGCTATAAATTGGCATCTAAAAGTAAGTCACTAGTATTCTACATCTTTTAATTATAGAGTAAGTCACTAGTATTCTACATCTTTTAATTATAGAGCTTGTAGTTAAGATAAAAGTTTGTAATATCACCTCTAATCCTTTTAATAGTTATAAGTTTGTTCTTAATGTTTAACCATAAAATGAAGGTTATCTTATAACGATTGCATTGAAAACATACTGGCGTGAACTATGATACTCTTTTTGGTGAATTCTCTCGATGGATTTCTTAGCCATATGATTTGTCCTCTCATTTTAGGTCTATAATTTAGAAATTTTGTCATGATTCTTGAGAAGCCCTTGAAGTTATATGACATAACATTCCCTTAGATAATTAACTTAACTTATCTTATATTTGCAAAAATGTGTCTAAGGTTAGCTAGATTAGGAAGTTTGTTAAGAGGGCATAGTCACTTTAATTTTTATACTATAAAAAATCTGAGTTCCTATTTCCTATCCTATTTTTCATCATATTGTTCATATTTTCCCCTCAACTTTAAAAGCTAATTTAAGGTCCACTATAGTTTTGTTTTTGGTTTTATTTTCCATAAGCTTCCCTTTCAAAAGTTGAGAATGAATTTATTTAATTTTTATTTGCAAAAATTTTTTACATTCTTTTTTGACATCAATACCTTCTCCATTATTTTGATTAGATTATGCTTAACTAGCCTTTAGCTTCATGAAAATAAAAATCATGCCATTTAGCTTTAGCTCCTAATTCAATAGAAGTTTTACCATACCATAAGAAGTTCCTACTTGCATGCATCTCCATTCTTCAATTTCTTGTTTCCATACACTCACAAACACATCAAACATCTCTTGAAACATGAAATTAAGATCAAATTCTTGTTTTAAAACAATCAAACGTCTAGAATATATACAAATATAATCATAACATAATTTTGAGCCTAGACATATGATAATCATCTAAGAAATACTTAAAAGCATACTTAAACACCTAAAAAAAACATATGATAATCTACATCTACTAGTTCCTTAAGAAACTTTATTATTTGGTAAGGACTTTAATACATTTGTAAGTTGCTAAGAAATAATTTATAGTTGCAATTTACTAGCAAAATAAAGAAATCTATTATTCCAGTGTCTAATTCCTTTTTGTTTATAATTAAAAAAAGAGAATATATGATAGGAATCAAACATCTTTTACTCAAGTGCCAAGGGTTACTGGGGATCCATTGAAGAACATCGGAGGACTATTGACATAAATTATGGTAAAGAAGGCTAAAGAAGCCTTCAATGACTTAATGGTGGATCTTAATGTAAGGAATGGTGTTTTTCTATTTCAAGAGGTTAAATGATGATTCAATTGAAGGAATAAGCTCAATAAATAAGGTTTTAAAATGTAACCAACACATACTTGGAAGATAATTAGCACTAATCTTACATCAGATGTTGAAGTGTGGAGAAGAAAAATGTAACCATTGTTAGTCTTATGTGGGCTTTAGATACTAGTCTTTTATAGAGTTTTATAGACTAGAGAAATAGATGCAAAATGATTCCAAAGTTTAGCTTATAAGTAGTGCTAGGCTTATCTTTGTTTTATGCACTAAAAACTATAAAACAAGGCCAACACTACTGTTATCTAAGATAGGAACCAAATACATGTTTTAAGTAGTTAGAGTTTTGTTATTTCAAGTAGTTATTTCTTTCTTGATCTCTAATTTTAGTGTTTTATATATAAGAGGCCTTTTGAGATTGTAACTAAAAGATTATCATTATTATTTTTAAATAGAAAAACTTAGATAAAATTTATTCAAACCTTTTAGAGTACTCTTATTTTAGGTTCTCCAAAAGCTTTGATCTTATCTAGCTTACTAGTGGCAATAAAAATTCTATAATCTTATCACTCCAATCCTTTTTTCTAAGCGTGGTCTCACATCTATCTTATTATGTTTTCATGCTTGTATTCTTAAATGGACCTGTTATGTTAGAATGATCCTTGCTCCTATTGTATTGATATCAATTCTTATTGGTCATGTTAGTGAAGGTTGCATAAGAATTTATTATTAGAGCATTGTTCTACATTTATTTTTATATGTAACATTATTTATTTACCATTTCAATAGTTTTGTATTTACGTTTCCCAATTTCTTTTGGTGTTCATTTCATTCTTAATATTTTTTAGGAAATATTTTTTAGATTCTTGTTCCTTGTTCCATATATTTTTAAGTTAACAAAAAATAAAGGAAGTATAAATAAGTTATTATTTAATAAGGATTTGTCAATAGAGCCCTAAAAGGTGCCATCTAAAGTTATATAAAGTGGTGTTCCTTTAAACTAAATTTACTATTATTTGGAGGTAGAATTCAACTTATTAATTTAAGAGTCTTTTCAATAAACTTATAAACTATAAAGGATGTCTGGAGTGAGAAAGAATGATTCTCTTTTAACAGATTCCTTACCATCTAACCATTAAAGCCTCATAGAATTGCCATTTTACTATTCGTACTCCTTCTTTAGCTCTCCTTCTTTCCCCTTCCATATTCCTCTTTCCCATTCTTCTTCTATTATTTAAACTCATCATTATCTTATATGATTTTAGCCTCTATTCAAATTTTCTCCTCTACACTCCATCGTTTTACTTCTTTAAGCAAATGTCTCACCCCCTATCATACCTTATCCAACTAACTTAATGTATGTACCTTTATCCCTTACCATTGGAATCTTTAGGACTTCTTACTCTCTCATTACCAAGCTGTGATCTTCTCTTTTTCCCCTTAGCATTGAACACCTTTTAGGATTAATGCTACTCATACTACAATCATAGTCCCTACTATTAAAAAGTCACGGTCTCAAGTTTGAGGGAAACTTTCCCTAACCTTAAACAATCCTTCATCTGTCCAGATCTTAATGATAAGAATGGAGTTATATCCTCTAATTAAAGTACTTTAAGTAGGAGTTTCCAGATGACTAAGTACTATTGTAGCTTATTTATAGACAAAAGCACCTTGTATCTAACAGTTAGAGCTTAGAATAAAAGTAAGAGGAGTGAGTTTGTCGTTTGATAAAGTCTTTATAAACTAAGAGGACTTTTTCTTATTCTCATTTAAGTTGGAATCATTGGCTAACAAAGTCATTGAACTTGGTCCTTCGCACTACAATGATAAACCAATTATTTGAAAACCTAGAATGGACCTTAACAGATATAGGCTCAAAATATTCCATATTTGGGAACAATTTCATAATATTCTTTTAGAATATTAAAGCATAATAGGCTTGAGTTATCTAGCTAACTCTATTGCAACCCTTTATATGTGGATGAGAATACAATAACCATTAGAAGAATTAGTTTTACTAAGATTTGCATAGAAACTAAGATAAATAGTGAGCTCCTAGATATAATAGCTTAAAAGGATAGATCCCTATGGCAATCTTAAGGAAACCTCTATCTTATTCATTTATTTATGAAACCCATAGGTGAAAAAATATATTGGAGACCTACAGGCAAAGCCTTTAAAAAGGGTGATTATGAGGAGCACAAGTAGATAAGTAGGAATAATATAAGAACTTTGAGCAAGAATGGGCTTAATGAACAGGAAAAAACCCCAAAGTGAATTCTCACCTAGGTTCTTAAAGAACAACTTACCACCTCTAGTGCAAATGACACGAGGGATCATGTGAATGATCCCCTAGAACTCATGTTTGTGAAACTATTGAGCTTAATAATCAAGCTCTTGATCAAAATCCTTAAGATAGACTACTGGATTAGATTGATGAAGCTTCTATGAGTGATGAAGTTAAGAATTCATTTGAGTCCTTCACTCTTGTAGTGAAGAGATCAAGAAAAAAGAATTGCAAAAAGGGTAAACCCCTTTTATAAGGTACCTATATCCATTTTATCCTTGAAAGTTGGATATCTAAAGGATCCTAGCAAGCAAAAATTTGTTAATGATTATCTCAAATTAATAAAACCTTTTATCTATTACCTTTGGAAACTAAAATCAACTAGGAGAATTATTAAAAGCTATGGTTCAGTTAGAATAACTAAGAATTAATCAACAATCAAAGCTCTCATTACAATGGAAGGATCATTGTGTGTTACAATCCTAAATGAGATATGGTCATCAGCCACCACTTTAATGCCTAAACTATACACATATCAACCTCATTCATGATGGTAAGATAGAAGCTTTTCATCACTTTTATCTATGATGCGAACCATGTTTTCCGAAGGAAGTTCCCTACTATAGGACCTCTATAACATGTCTTTTGGTATTCAAGTCCCATGGCTAATCATTACATACTTCAAGTGTGCTTTATAAAAATCTAAATTTGAAGGGGTTAAACTCGAAGGCTTTGTGTTTGGATTTTAGGGCTTACATAAGATCACTAAATTTGACAAATCTCAAAAATAAAGGAAACAACTTTTTATATTCTAATAAATACTAAGTAAAATGGTTCCTTGAAGGAAATTAGATCAAGCTTTACCAAACTAGGATTAGCTAATTGAATTTTAAGGAATTAAATTAATTTTTGATAAGCCATTAACATCTAATCACTCCCTAACTGAAGTCCATTAATTTGGTTAATCCTATGAACTTCTAAACATGTACAAGATAGAGAATTCTACAAGATTCTCTGTAGTGAGCACTTTCTTAAATCTTACAACTTACATCTCAATTATCCTTATAATTAAGAAAATATGCCTAAATATATTGTTAGATCTTTTATAAGACATTAGCTCCTTTTACATGCCCAATAGCTCTGTTCCATAGTGCATTACCTCCTTGAACAATGCAAGGAACTATATCAAGTTTATTAAAGAACTTAGTAATCTAATTAATCATTTCAACTAAATGAAAAATGTATTATGGCATAATCAGTAACCATTACACATTGGATCCCTTCCAATCTTGAATGATTTTGTTATTAAATAGACATTAATTAGAATTTACTTCTAAAATTACATCCTTATCATCTTGAACTCAAATATCAACTCATATATAAAATAATGAATATCATTAATACTTTATAAGTATCAGATATCTCAAATATGAAACATCTTTAGTAGATTACTTACACTTAGAATAAGTGAACAACTTCTAATCTAAATAGGTGAACAACTTCCAATATATCTCTGTAGATCTAATTCCTTGAATTAAGCTATATCCTTTTCATAACCAATAATATTTGTCCTTGGATAATTATATTTTCAACAATTGAAAATTAGAATTATCGTTCTCTATAAGCAATATGTCTCCACATACTCTCACTGAAGAGAGCAAGTATACTCCCACTAACCTTCATGTAGACATATTAAATTCACAGTCATCTTAAAAGGAAACTATTTGAATTCATCATAAAAGTGAGTCTTTCAATATCTCATAGCTTTCAATTATACATCAAATGTATCATCCAAGGAACTAGTTTTAGTTGGATTTATTGTGAAGAGATTTGAACCTTTCAAATTTCATCTTATTCCCACTGTTTATCTTGAGAACCACTCTCCTATAAACATACCTTGAAACAAACAATTTGTTCAATAGGTCTATAAGATTAAATACAACCTTTTGGATAACCTTTCATTATCCAATTTAGTTTTAAACATAATGGTATAACATATCATTAACTTTGACTCTTTCAAAGTCTTAATGTTTCATTTATGATATGAAATCTTGCTAATAGATTCAATTCCAACTATTGAAGGTAAGTCATTGTACTAGGCATAGCTAAAGGAAAAATAATATTTCATCATATAATATCTTGTATTATATTTTCTTCCTTACATAAATCCATACTCTTTTTTTTATTATTAAGGTAGTCACAAGATAATCTCATTCCCTATAGATAACTAAAAATTTGAAACTTACCATAATGATCTCATCGCAGTGCTTCATCATTCTCAATGCTTAATTTCTACTTACATTTAAACAATTTAAACATTTCAAAATTTTAAACTAACATTTCACTTTAACACATATGATTATATCACATAAAGTCATTAGTACTATAATGAAACATTGTTACCAGCCTTTTATAAATTGTTATTCCTTCCAATACATCACATACATAAATTCAAAAATTCAAAACCGTCATCATTCTTTCTGTAATATCCCATTTTTCCATGATTAGGGTTAGAACCTATGATATTATACATGAGAGTTTATTAAGAATTTAAAAGTACATTTCATGCGTCATATGACATACTCATACATGTGAATAATATTGACACTCATTAAAATAATTGTACATACATTAATTGACATTTTTTAGTATAAGTGATTTTAATGCGATTAAATTGTGAATTGTGGATTATTTGTCTTGAAAATTGAATTCGTGTGTATTAAAATTGATTTAACATTTTTGGTGACATTTCAGAAATTTTTGAAAATTTTAGATATTTTGGACTAGGAAAAATGTAGAAATAAGAGACAAATGGAAGTGTGACATTTGGTAGCCTTATATGGATGACAAATGGGTTACATGCATTGGTGACATATGGTAATGTATCATTAAAACACCTAATCACGTTTTTGGCAAGAAACATTCCTGAATTTGGTGAACTTTCTCCTTATTCATCCATCACCGAAACCACCCACTCTTTTCCTTGTTCCCCAGCATCGAACCACCATACATTTTTCATTCTGCTGTATTTGGTTTATATGCTTAATTCTCACATCACCGTCATACCATACAAAGTAAGAGCTAAATTACTTAAGCTATTTGGGGTTTTCGATTATCTATCTCTATCCTTGCTTCTCTCCACTAAAAACTCATTTTCTAAACTTCTAAAATTTTGCTGAGGAGTGTGAAGTTTAAAACAAGTTATGCTTTAAGTTTTATGTGCAATGTAAATGGCATTTTGATGATGTTTTAATGTTTGTAAATGGATGCATGCGTGAGTGGTGTAGGAAGAAACAATTTTGGTGATATAAGTAAAGTGATGAAGGAGTTAAATGAAGATTAATGAAGTAGAAAATGTGCATGAAGTGTGATAAAAGATTGTGATAATTGGAGTTACATGAATATTAGTGAAGTGCAGAAAATGTGATATAGAAAAGTATGGAAATAGGTTCTATTTTTAGGTTGTGATTATTCACGAATTTTTGAATTATGGATAGAGAATATTGAACTGAAATTAAGATATACTAAAGAAATCGTCGACTTAAAATGATATAGAAATGATAGAACATGTATTGTTTGATGTTTGAAGTGGATAAAATGTGTACTGAGTTAATGAAATACATGCTGGATACTTTTATCTACAACTTTTGTGAAGAGTCAATTTCCATGAATAAACTATATTAATCTAGGCAAAATTGTACAAAGTGGTCTTCAGAAAAATTGTAATTCATCCTTTTAGCTTTCCAATGGCATATCACATGTAATTTTTGGACTCCAGACAAAAGATATTGGCCTTTACACAATAACATCACTGGTGCCGGCATAGGCTGCAGCACTATCCCTGATAGAAATTTATGTCCTATTTTCAATGATTAAATTGTATTGATATAGGCCGAATCAGATAAAGTTTTCTTTATAAAAGTTGTAGCTTATCCTCTTAGATTTCTATTGTATAAAGTTTACAATTTTTAGATATCAGAATTGAGAGATATGAGTTTTACAAGTTTTAGTGCACATCAAGGGTGCGCGATCATGCACTAACCCTTCAATCATGAGAGTGCACGATCATGCACAAGCACAATCGTGCACTAACCTTTCAGCCATAGGAATGCACGATCATGCACAAGCACGATTGTGCACTCATCCTTCAATTATGGGAGTGCATGATCGTGCACTAGCCCTTCATATAGTTGTGCACAGTCTGTAGTATTTTAGGTATAACTCATGGAATAATAAACCAAATTGAACGATTTTTATTTCAATTGAAACTTAAGACATAGAGGAACATTTGTTTAGAAGAACTTATTGTCTAAAAATGTCAGTTTCTAGGTCAAAATATCCATACAAATCTGAATTGAAATCTACCTGAGAAAATCTAGAAAAAAGTGTAAGAAAAGGATCGTGGGCAGTGATTTTTTTTCATGAAAATGTTTTGATGATGCAATGTTTGAACCAGCTAATGCTAGGGTATTTCCATATGAGGTATTAA
>JANIIA010046612.1:0-11567 GCA_027478495.1 Erythroxylum alaternifolium
TATACACACAAATCATATTTTTCATAAATTCACATTTCTTCACAACTATACCGAGAAATGTCATGAATGCATGTACAGTCATTTACATGTGCAAAATTCACTATTGTATGCATGAACATGTCAACACAATTTTAAGCATTTATAACCTATTCCAAATGACTATTTTACCCTTCCTATTGGTGAGGGGATGTTACAAGAGCACCTATTTACTGTCTCATATCTCTTGTAGATATTGGGCTTATTTCACATTCTATCATGTACCTACTGTGGATATCGGACTCATTAATCACTGAGCCTATGGCTCTTTATGCGCATATCTGAGATTTAAGCTCTTTCAGATTAGCCACTTCGGTCACAACGCCTTTATCTGATCATACATATCAATATGATGTATCAAATCATAAAATATGTCATCAATAATATTTATTCATGATGCATAGTCATATTCACATGTTCATCAGACCTTTGTCCAGCATTTAACATTTTTGTTGAGTATATAGATATCTTTCAGATTCATATGCAATTAGAACACACCTAATACATTCCCAAATATCAAACTCATTGGACCATTAAAGTCTAAAATTATCACAATCAGATCATTAAAAGTTTAATAACTAAAAGTTAAACAAAAATAAGTCAATCCTAGTGAGAACATCTAAGTTGACTCATAGTATGCTCTAAATTACGTTATTGCCTGGATAGACTGGCAATATCTGGATGCTGACATTCAACTTGAGCGTCTAAAATCATACAATACACACATAACTCACTTTACAAAGTTGATCAATCAAATACATATTCAATCATGCACATATATATACACGTGTCATGTTCAATGCATGCTTGATTGACTTTTCCTAGGTATGTATCCTTATTCTCATTTCTTAACCAATCATACGTCATAACTTGGATATGACCAATTTGTAATTAGGTTTATATCTTCCAAATAAGCTTGATTATTCTAAATTCATCAACCATTCATTCATTAACCCTTTTCTAGCATTATAAGTATTCACAAAATTCCCAATTGTCATTCATTCATTCCTAATGCATTATTCATATCCTTTGGAATACATTTGCATTCATAAGAACATCTTCATTCCTTTAACACTCCTTCATTCCAAACTTAGATACATTGTTGACAAACAATCCTTTCCTTAAAGTATAACATCAATTTTCAATCAAAACTTATCAAACATTTAACCAACTTTTCCAACATCAAATTAGGTTCATTTTAAGCCTTAAACAAGTCTAAATGAATAATAGTAAAGTACCTTATCCTTTATTGGTTCAAGAATCAAACAAAATAACATTTTCTTCACTTCCATGTAATTCCCACGATCGTGTATGGCTTCCCATAGTTGTGGGATGGGTGTTATCTGAAAGTCTCCATCTATGTCCTTCATTAGTTTTCCAAATTTTGACATCTTTATACTAAATTCAAAACATCTACTTATTAGTCCATCAATTATAACTTAATTATACTCTAATTCCTCATCAATATCATCTCCAATTGTAGTTCAAAATTATTCAATTGATAGCTCACAAATCATTATCTTTCATGCATCAAAAATCAAACCAGAAATTATTATACATTATATCATGTATATAATCCCAGTTCTTTCTCAATTCAAGAACACTATATTAACATCTTTCTTTAGCATAAATAGAACTTCATTATACTTCAAATCCATATCTAAATCATCCATGAATCAACCTATAACCCACAGTTTTCATTTACCAAGAACAAAGCAGAAAAACTTCCAAGTTCATTCAACATATTCCAGCACACAACATTGTCAACATCATATATATTTCATTCCAATTCAAGCATCATTCTCATACTATTAAATAGACCATAAAGATCATATTGCTACTTATTAAGCTTCCAATTTTAGCTTTAAACATCAAGATAACCTATCCCTCCAAGCAAGCAAAATCAACACAACTCCAAGGTGAAAATGAGTTAATTTTTGGTAGTAAGGTGAAGGTAACAATAGGTTAGTTTCTTGGCTATTTTGTGAAGGATTAAAGTCTAGCTTTTCTGTAGTAATTTGAGCTAGGGTTAAACCAAAATGCAGAGAGAAGATAGGAGCAAATTTGGTGGTGACGCAAGGAGAAAACAACATAAACATTTCTGCATTAGCTTAGCTTAATCAAGATGCTAGGTGTCTCCAATTTACCTAAACATGTGTCATTTGGCATGTAAGCCATGTATCCTCATAATATGCTGCCATTAGTCTCCTATTAATCAGTCCATATGTCTCTTAATTATTAATTCACTTTTCCCTCCATAATTGATCAATTTGTCAATTATTTACTAATCTATTTGTCACACATTTAACTATGCCAAATGTCACTCAATTATAGGCTTAGTCATTTAATTTTTATGTATCAATTTATCTTACCATTTGGTATTTTTCATAGTCCAAATATACATATTAATTCATCAATCTCCCAATTAATAACAATTAATTCCAAATTACTAATTAGAATCCAATCAAACCAAAATTCAAGACATAACAATTCACAGTTCACATCATGTTCATTTAAAATCTTTTATATCCCATAATATGTCAATTGAGTACATATGTTATCTTTGTAACATGTACAAATTATAATTTATATATGTACGCTAATGATATGCATGTGAATGAAATTCTCTCAATGCTATTACTCATTTTTAATGGTCTATGGTTCTAACCCTAAGTATGTTCCGAAAATAGGATATTACATTTCTCCCCCTTAAGAAATTTCGTTGTCCATATTCTTACCTGATTGGTCAAACAGATGTGGCTACTGATTCCTTATGTTTTCCTTCATTTCCTATGTAACTTCTTCTCTCAAATGATTCCTCCAAAGGACTTTAATTAAAGGGATCACTCGATTTCTCAGTTGTTTATTCTGATAGCCAATTATCTTAACTAGTTTCTCTATATAACTTAGATTACTTATTACTTTAACTTCTCGAGCTAGCAATATATATGTTAAATCAAACCGATATCTTCTGAGTATAATTACATGGAACACATTGTGTATCTGAGTCATTTTAGTAGGTAGTGGTAACTTGTAAGCCAATGGTCCAACACTCTCAATAATCTCTTATGATCCAATATATATAGGGCTTAACTTAACCTTTTTATCAAATCTTAGCACACTTCGCCATGGTGATACTCTTATAAAAACTTTATCTTCTACTTGATTCTCCACAACTCTTTGGTGTTGATCCACATAGCTCTGTTGCTTATCTTGAGCCACTTTAAATCGATTTCATTCCATCTAAACCATCAACACATTCACACAATTTATAATATGCAACCTAAACACACTATTATACAATATGAAAAATTTACACTCAAAGTAAAACGCACAACCCTCCCCACACTTGAACAAAACATTGTCCTCAATGTGAGAAGGAGAAATACAAACATATAAAAGGGGGAAATCAAAGGCCATAAATGAGAAACAAAAATAACAGCAGGAACTAAATGGGTTTGAACATGAACTCATGTTTATTAAGGAAGGGATGGTGTCGGAGGTGGCAGTTGCATGCCTTGAGCCTCGAAGTATTAATGAATCTGATATATATTCCAACTCTATCATCTATGTGTGCAAGCCATCTCCTTTATCCTGTTGATTTACAAAACTAATGACTTGTTTTATACTAAAAACTGCAAGTATATAGGTGGTTACTTGTAGTAAAAACCAATATACCTTACTAGTAGAGAGCCTTCTTTATTCTCTCGCACCTTTTCCTTCCCCTTATCCCTGAATGGATTTGACTTTTGTTATTCTAAAATAGGGTATGGTTTCTATGTTGAAACTTCTGGGTTGTTTGTAATTTTGGTTCACTTTAAAAAATATTTTTATCAACCTTATTCTTGTCCTTCCCTTTGTTGTCTTCAGCTTGGTACGATTCCTCCTCAGTTGTTTGTGTAACAGCCATGATTCGTTCTTTCAAATTGGACTCAGTGTTGTACATTTTAGGATGCTATTGCTTCTACCAATTGGCCTACTTGGACCTCTAGTTTATTATCGAGGAGGCATGATTCTTGGTAACTTGATCAAACTTACCTTCAAGCCTCCTATATGTATCCTCCATTTTGCCAATTTTATCTAAAATTTTGTCCAGCTTGGATTCTATTGAACTCGAATTATTTTGTTGGAAACCTGGTGGTCCTTGAGGTCTGAACTATCCTCCAGAGTTGTTTAACCAAAAGACGTTTGGGTGACTTTTCCACCCAGGGTTGTATTTGTTGGTGTAGGGATTGTTTCCCCCTCCTCTATTGTATTGAGTTCCCATATAATTTACATGCTCTTATCTATTATCCTTCATCAAGAAGCAATCGGCTATATCATGATCCATCTTCCCATTGGTGTAAGCCATTCTTCCATTGGTGTAAGCAATCGATTGATTCCATTGTTGTAAGCCATTCTTCCAGTTTCTCGATCATGTCTACCACTTGATTTAACTTAGCTTCCTTTGATTTTCTCATGGATTTGATCGGGAATGGAATCGAGGTTAGTACTTCTTTATCTCAAGCAAATTATAACTTACTAGTAGAGAGCCTTCTTTACTCTCTCACACCTTTGCCTTCCCCTTATCCCTGAATGGATTTGACTTTCATTGTTCTAAATTAAGGTAGGGTTTCTATGTTGAAACTTCTGGGTTGTTTGTAATTCTGGTTCACTTCAAAAAACATTCTTATCAACCTTATTCTTATCCTTCCCTTCCTTGTCTTCAGCTTGGTACGATCCCTCCTTAGTTGTTTGTGTAACAGCCATAATTCATTCTTTCAAATTGGACTCGGTGTCGTACATTTTGGGATGCTATTGCTTCTACCAATTGACCTACTTGGACCTCTAGTTTATGTATAAAGGAGGTGTGATTCTTTGTAACTTGATCAAACTTACCTTCCAGCCTCCTATATGCATCCTCCATTTTGCCAATTTTATTTAAAATTTTGTCGAGTTTGGATTCCATTGAACTTGAATTATTTTGTTGGAAACCTGGTGGTCCTTGAGGTCTGAACTGTCCTCCAGAGTTGTTTAACCAAGAGAAGTTTGGGTGATTTTTCCACCCAGGGTTGTATTTATTGGAGTAGGGATTGTTTCCCCCTCCTCTGTCGTATTGAGTTCCTATGTAGTTTACTTGCTCTGATCTATTATCCTTCATCAATAAGCAATCGACTGTATCATGATCTATCTGTCCATGGAGCTCACACTTCAACTTAACAACTTTTACTGTATTTAAGGATGAAGCCTTCATGTTGTTTAGCTGTTGAGTTAAATTATTAATTTTGGCCTGCATTTCTGTCATTTGATCGACAGTTACAACTCCTTTTTGGTCACAAAGATTTGCAGGTTGTCTACTCCACTCGTTCTTTTATAAACAACTATTACTCACCATTTCTTCTAATAGTTCTTCTGCTTCATCTACTGTCTTCCTCATAAGTGATCCTTTTGAAGCTGCATCAATTATGCCTCTAGACTGTGGGGTTACTCTGTTATAGAATGTTTCCAAAAGAAATTCTTTAGGCAGGTTATAGTGTGGATATTTTCTTTGTAATCCATTATATCATTCCTATGCTTCATAAATCAATTCCCCATCACCCTGCTAAAAGTTTGTGATCACTTTGGTAATCTTCGTAGTCTTGGTAAGGGAAAGTACTTATCTAAGAAGGCACGAAATATTTGGTCTCAAATGGTGACATTATTCAGGTTGAGGGAAAGGTACCAAGCTTTTTCTCTATCACTTAAGGTAAAAGGGATGAGTCTAATTCTTATAATATCCTCCGACATCTAATGATAATGGAAGGTATCATAGATTTCAAGGAAATTGACAATATGTGCATTTGATTCTTCATTCGTTAATCCATAAAATTGCACATTTTTTTAAGCATGTTTAGGAGAGCTGGTTTGATTTCAAAGGAAGCTGCTTACACAAGTGGCCTAGATACACCTTGGTTGGTTACACTGAAGCCCGGTATCTTAAAGTCCATAAGGGTTCTTGGTTGATGCCCTTAGTTTGCTCCTTGATCTAACTCTTACTAAAACTCCTCGACCATTGTTGCTTTTACAGTTTCTTCTTCTTCTTCACGCTGAGCTCTTCTAATTGAATGTTCTAAATGAGTCTACAGTTTCAGCTACGTGACTCAAACTCCTTGTAACTCTTTTGTTCATTTAAGAGCACGGGCATATACGGAAAGAATGGGAAGAACAGAAAAACTTAAAGCTAACTAAAATTCTATAGACTAAAAGAACTAAACTAATCTTTACCCTTCCTAGCAATGGTGCCAAAAACTTGATCATGTCATTTGAGCTTTAAAATTTATAAGCCCACAAATACTGCAAGCACACAGGTCATAACTGCATTATAAGAGGTGTCGATCCCACAAGGAGGGGGACTAATCTAAGTCTAGCTATCTAAGGCTAAAAAATGAAACTAAAATTAAAAATGCAACTAGAATAAATAGGAGAATTGAATTCCACCAAATAAATCAAAAATTAAACATGAAGGAATTAACAATTGAGCCATATGCACACAAAATGGAAATCAACCAAGGAGTTTACCAAGTTATGAGAAAGGGGATTTCACCTATCGTTAATGCTAACCTAGTTAATTATATGTTAATGGGGTGTCAGTTCTAAATGATCCTAGGGCTTATTACTCTCTCCCGAGTTATAACAATTAAAACCTAATTTATAAACCTAATTGGATTATGAAATTTACAATCTCTCAATTTAAAAATTATTCAAAACCCTAATTAGATCTGAATCACTATAATAAACTATTGGAATATTGTATGGGATCTCTCTCTACACAATTATCAATATGATTTGTCACAGTTTCTATTGAATCACCTAACTCTTATTAATCTGATTTAATCATTTTTCATTTAGTTCATTCTCTTAGTTTATTACTGAATTATGCAAGAATGCAATCAAATCACGAAATTCATCCAATAAAACAATCAACTAAATTATCATTAATTCAAAATAAAATCCCAAAGGAAAGTTAGAACAACATCATCACTACATTATCTATCATCATATAATTCATCCCAACTTTATACACAAATAAAATTGAAATGAAAAGGAACAACATTTAAAGACCTCCTGATTCGAGAAACACATCGAGATCATTTCTTCTTCCTCCTTCTTCCTCTTCCTTTTCTCTTCCTTTGGTTCTTTCTCTTTATAGAATTTTCAATAGTGGCTGAACAAAAAGATCTCTTTTC
Source organism: Erythroxylum alaternifolium (assembly GCA_027478495.1). NCBI lineage: Eukaryota > Viridiplantae > Streptophyta > Magnoliopsida > Malpighiales > Erythroxylaceae > Erythroxylum > Erythroxylum alaternifolium. The sequence continues at coordinate 7,242 of JANIIA010046612.1, forward strand.
TCTGCCTCTTTATGTTTCTTTTATACTTGTTTATGTTTTGGGAAACCCTAGGGTTTTCTTAGGTTCTGAAAGATCCAATAAATCACTCGAAATAAGATGTTCATGAGTGTCTACACATTTTCCTAACGTAGGCCACAATGGTAGCTGACATCTGAGCCTTTTGTCAAAACCTGGAGCTTCTGTCATGATCATGGTATGCAGGGCACGATTATGGCCTTGTGTTATGGCCAGAATTCCCTCTGAAACTCCTCTGCTCTTCGATATTAACCCTGAAACATTAGCAAACACATCAAGATACCTCAAAAATATAATATTTAAGCTTAAAGACTTGTACTAACCTATAAAACACTTAAAACACAAATAAATCACAAACTAACACAAATTTATCCTAAACATATACCAGGTGATCAAATTAACAGCTAAATACTTACCAAATTATGCCCTAAAACATAATGTAATTTACACTTAAACATTTACTTGTCCTCAAGCAAACAAAATAAAAAACAACAAAAAATCACAAAGCACACAATGCAACAATGATACAATGGCTTCAACTTCATGAAACAAATTTAATTCTAAACACAATCATTCAAGTTATTCTAAATCATTAACATATAGAATCTGCGTCTACGAGCTCTAGACAAAATATACATATTAATCAAAATATAAATGTCAAGCTTATTCACCCCTTTCAACTGTACATACACATTAATAATTATTTGCTTAATCAACTCTATAACTACTACTAAGTATGTTTTCATGAAAAGTTAAGCTACTTACAAGTTTAATAGGTTTTATTAGAAAGCATTTTAATTTTTTTTGGACATGGACCTAGTCTTTTTACACGAACGTAAACATTGGAGATGAATGTCGATATGGTTACTGGACTAAGTGATATTTTTACCAAGTTGCTTGGTTGGAATGTCATTATAGCTTTTTGATGCGAAGGCACACATTTGTGATGCACCTTGATCTGATTACTCAGCTACATCACGTTCTCAACTAGCTACTAGCACTATTCATAGCTTGAAGGCTAGCAAAATAGTTAATTATTTAAAATTTTCAAACGTATTTTTAAAATTTTTTTATTTAATGCCTACCATGTTGCTTTAGTTACTCATTTTCATGAAAAAATACTAGCAAAGCTACTTAATCGAAAGACCTTAGCCTTATAGGTCGTAATCGTGGCTCACATCTGAGCCTTTTGTAATAATCATGGCATGCAGGGCAAGATTGTGACAGAAGGCTCAGATATGGGCCATAATTGTAGCTTGCAGGGTTATAGTCTTTTGACTAAGTAGCTTTGTGGGCCATTCCCTGAGCTTTTATCACCATCGTGGCATGTAGACCATGATTGTGGAGCCAAACCTTAAGCTTTTATCACGATTGTGACATTTAGGTCACGATCATGAGCTTATGTTACGGCCCGGATTCCTCTAAAACTCCTCCGTTCTTCGATATTGACCCTAAAGCACTAGCAAACACATCAAGGTACCTTAAAAATATAATATTTAAGCTCAAAAACTTACCCTAAGCCATAGAACACTTAAAACACAAATAAATAATAAGCTAACACAATTTTAACTGAAACACATACCAAGTGATCGAATTAACGGATAAACACATATCAAGCTATGCCTTAAAACACGATACAATTTACACTTATCACATGGCATAGGGGGCCATAAAAATAATAAAAATATTTTTAAAATGACATGTCAATGCTGATCTGGCACTTAACAAAGGGGTTTAAATTTTCAGTTAAGGTGACGTTTCACTTTAAAACTTTTCAAATGTTAGGGTTAGAATTGTTCACTCTAGAATGTTTAGGTCAAACTTATCGATTGGTGCAAAACGTAAGGTCAAAACTGACCCTTTTGTTGAAGGTCTTAGTATGTCTGGATTTTGCTTTCTGCCACAACCTTTTTCGTTATTATTTCTCTTATGGATCCACCTTTTAATTACTTCCTTCATATAATGCTTCCATGGATAAGGAAAAAGAATTCTATCTTTAATTAATTATCCATAATTATTATTCTATATAATAGGTATACTTTCAGCAATTGTCTTCTTATGTTGAACTTCAATGCACACCTTAGCATAGTCCACCCTTTTGATGTTCATTGTGTTTTCCACCCTTTTAAAGTTTGTTGTATTTTCATCTATACCTATAGGGATTCCTTTGTAGCTAGCTAAATAACTCAATACTTTAGAAAACCAATATTCAAGAGGGATTTTGTGTATATTAACCCAAAAAGGGATTGTTTTTATTTAATTTTTCTCTAGTCTAAACCCCATTTCCAATTTCCATAAGAATAATGGCTTACCTTAGATGTGCCAAGCTCCCATATCCATCACCTTACTATCCATTTCCTTTGCAAAATATCGAAAGATGAAGAGGTGATCTTTAGTTATTAGTTTTGATTAAATTCTCCATTTTTTTGATTCATATCAACCCAATGTTGAACACTTGAGTATGCATCTTTTCTCTAGAAAGTATCCAACGAGAGTTGTTTTCCACTTAATTGACCTTACTGTAACAATTATATAAGAGATGTGATAGGACCCTCTTTAATTCTAGCTACCAACTAAAGCTTACCAAGGGAGTTTGGATCTCCTACTATATAGCTCCAGGTCTACTTTCCTACCTTTTGGTAGGTGAAGTGAATTTGCTGGGTAGTTGAAAGAAAAGGAAACTCCTCACTCTCTAGCGATTAGTCTAAGGGTCAGTTTGAAAATATGGGTGACATTTTACCATTAATAGTATATTGTTAGGATATAGGTTTAAGGGAAATTTAGGTAAGCTAGTAAAAAAGGGGGAAAAAAACCAGTTCATACTAAAGTGGTGGAGGTTCAGTGGAAGAGTTATGGTTAGGAAGGCAGCATGAAGGAGTAGGAGGCTCGATGAATCATAGACTGAAGAAACATCCATTGTTCAACTTTTGGAAAAGGTGGAGAGGAATTATTATAATTCACTTGTGCATATAGAAAGGACTTGGATGTTTGCATTGATGTATTCATGATAATTTCATAAGTTTATTTTATCAATTTGTTTTTAGCAATGTTGCATTAAAAATATAGAAAATGAATTAGCATTTAATAATTTATGCTTATAACATTTTTCCCCATACTTCCTAATGACCATTAATGGTGTTGTATCTCTATGGGAAAAATGGGCATTACGATGTTCAACTCCAATCATAAAGAGGATGGTGTTAAGAAAAACTTGTATACAACACTAGTAACAATACAATATTTACTATGTGATAACATACAGTTTATTGCATCATGCCTAACATCATGAATTGTTTGTTTGGGTGTGTAGGCACATGTATTATGATAGGTATTGGTGTCTTTTAGTAAGCAATGCGATGATAAAGTCTTATGGTCCACATTTCCTATCTTATATGCAATATAATTCATAAGGCAATGTAACAAATAAGATTTACAAGTTTTTTATGCTATTTTGAATGTGAAACTAGTTTTACCTATTCTATACATTGGTATAAAGTTAAATTCTAGAGATTAAATAACATATTAAGTATGCTTTTCTACTAATGAAATTTAGTAACGCCTGCAAGATTTAGATATGTTTTACCTTGGAACTTTGCTATATGATTGGCATATAGAATCATTAATTATGTTAGGTTCACGTTTTTATATTGTATGCTCCATATAACTTGCAATATATTGTTTTTCATGTATACGAGTTAAAGTGTAAGGAGTCGATAGAGATTCATAAGCACCTATATGAGCAGGTGATGTTTAATAATTTCAACTCTTTACTTGACCTGTCCTAGCATATGACACAAATCAACGCAATGGATAATCAATTTGTTCATTTTTAATGTTAGATTTAGCTTATATACATATACTTCATGTAGAATTAGGCCCACAAAAAATTTAAATCTTTATTACCAATTATTGTTGACTTATATTTTATTATATAGAAAGTTAAGCAAAAACTAGATAAGGGAGCCATTTTTTGGGAAAAGTAATTTAGGTTCATGATCATATCATGTTAGTCCTTAACAAAAGATATAACTTTTTTCTTTAGGGTGGATTAGATTAATAAAATAAGGGACCATAAGTTGGTGACTCTGGTAGTGATTGAATGAATTTGAAGTCAAACCTATACAATATTAAATTCCAAATTCCAAATTAAAAGCAAAGTGATTTGTCAAATTCTTTCTGTATCAAGCACCACTGATGGTGATGATGATGGTGTAGCAAAATTAGCCGATTTATTTTTAACTAACATACATACATACATAAATACATACATACATACATAGATATATATATATATATATATATATATAGGTT
>JANIIA010046672.1:0-11565 GCA_027478495.1 Erythroxylum alaternifolium
AACTACACTATTTCATTTACATCCCTCTCTTACTACTAATCAACACCTACATTACACACCTCCTTAAAACCAACACTAATACTTCGTTTTCCACACTAATCTGATTCTTTCACCTGTTTCATCCATAGAGCTGCACTGCTTTATATCGAAAAGTTCTAAGAGGGGTCTTAATACAATGACAGTACAAGGAATCTGGAGACAACGTCGACCTTTCCAAGTTCCAAAGTAGAAGGAAATGAGAGTAATGATAAAAAGTGAAAAACGTTGATTCCGTATTCGACCAAACGTTTTACATGAAGTGTGGAACATATGATTAATAATAATCTAACTGAGTTATAATTGTTGGTAAAAGGTCTTAATGTTGAAATAAAACCATCTTAAATATATAATTTTAAAAATTATCTACGACGTTTTTCAATTTTTCAATATTTATCTGTGGAAAAGAATTAAAATCTTTATATTTCATCCTTTTAATTATATCTTTATATGTATATTTTTATATTAAAAACAATAATTTATTATTCCACATGAAAGTATTTTAAATTTTTTAAGCATCATCCAATCCAAATTCTAAGATAATGTATTTGGCATTTGGATACTTTAAGAAATGTTAATAAAGTTATATTTTGAATTAAGTTTAATTTAATCAAATTTAAAATAAATCATGAAAATTAAACAAGCATAATTTGAAATGATTAAAATTAACAACTTAAGTTAGGTTTAATTGAATTCGAGCTGAGACTTGACAAATATTTTTGAATTACCAATTATAACAAATGAGTCAAATTCGAATTAGATAGATTAAAAATTAGTCACTTAAGTCAAATTTAGTTGAGTTCAACTCGACATAAAGTTTGTACTTAATCTTTTTTAAATCAAACACAAATAATCTTTACCTTTACTTCTTGGCAATTGGAGAACTTTAAGAACTTGGTTGTGTACTAGGGATTCACTCTCAAACCTGAGGTAAATGACCGATTCCATATTCGACTACATGTTTTACATCAAGTGTGGACCAAAGTCGACGAGAATTTATGGCTAAAGAGAGTTGAGATCTTAACCTTAATCACCATTTTCAGTTTCGTGTTTGTTACGCTAGTCATGAATGTAAATTCCTAACCTAAAGAAAGTTTCATATAAGAATATGCCAATGATAAAGTAAATGAGATAATTAAAGTAAAAAGATTAATTTCATATTCAATGACTTAAGTTAGGTTTGATTGAACTTGAACTCAACATAAAATTCGACTTTAACAAAATTTTCCATATTCAACCAATCACGATAAATTAAGCAGACCTTAATTAACTCAAAAACTAACTACTCAAATTAAGTTTGATCGAACTCAAGCTTAAAAATTATTTGAACTCAATTAATTTGGGTTTGACCATTATCAATTATTATAAAGGTCTTTTAAATACTAAACTTATACCGCAAGTTGTCCTTATACCTTTGCAAGACAATCTTACTTAGGTTCGTTTAAGCAAGATCCAACATGATCATTGACCAACAAAATCATGTTCTCAAACTTCTCACAATCTTAGTAATATTTAACGTACATACAAATATAAATATATATATTATATCGGTCTATTGGAAGCAGCTTTTTTACTAGTTAAGAGTAAAGTTGCGTTTTTTTTTGTTCCTCAAATCATGCATGTCAGCGGGACTTGCACTGGGTTGTTGTTGTGTAGTTGTTGTACTCTTGCAAGAATACTACGAAGACAATAAACTATCAAAGGTAATAATAGAAGTACGAATGATCTTTATCAATGTAATTGAAAGTAATACTCAAATGAGTTATTTATAGGTACCTTTAGCTTGATGGCCAAGTTACAAATCAAAATTTTAACTAAACTGAACTAAATAGATAAGATTTTATCTGTATTAAATTACATCAAACTAAAAAATAAGATGACACCCTCCCTATTCGATAGGATTTAGTTGCATCTCAACTAATAAGATAAAAGATTACATCTATCTATGATACACCCATATTCGATTTCCAAGATGATCTTTGTCTTTTAAAGATGATGTCTATTCTTTGTTATCTTATCTGCTACATTATCCAATATCTCTTTATGATCTCTATCCGTTGATGATGAGTTATTTACGCTCAAAGTTTTTTCCGTTTTTGATAAAAATTTCCATGAATTGATATAAAAATAAATTTATTAATTATCTTTTTTTAATTTATTAACATTATTTAACAATACAGTTATTATTTAATTCAGAAAGTCTTTGCTATTTTCTTTTTTTTATGTATAAAAGAGATATAAATAGTCGATAATGTTACTAACACCATATTGTCACCATCGATATTATAAAAACCATCTGATTATTTAGTTTATGGATTAAATCTAGACATATCGAAATTATACTAGATTATAAAGTTAACGAATAAATCGTAACTAATTTGATGATATTTTCAAAATATAACTAAAAAAATAAAAAAGTAAGGGAAAATATTTTTCACCAGCATAAAACACGTTGAAACTTTGCTCATGGCATGGCATACTCCTAAATACATGGAATATAATGAAATAGAATTGCTTTGATATTTAGGGGAGTTACGAAAAAAAATTCAAGCTCAGAATAGTCACGAGTAACGGAAAATAAATAGAAGTAAAACCAAACAATAAGATAATTGCAAATATTTCAGGGTCTTTTTCACTTTTTCTAAATCTAATACTTCTTTTCCCACACTAATCTGATTCTTTCACCTGTTTCATCCATAGAGCTGCACTGTTTTATACCAGAAAGTTCTTAATACAATAACCGTACAAGAATTTTGGGGACAACCTCTACCTTTCCAGGTTTCTGTCTGGTTAGTTGACTTGAAACTGAAGTGATTGCACTTCTTTTACAGGATCGTCTAGCTGGGAAATGGAAACTTTAACAATGTACATTGCTCTTAATTGAAGTGATCCACTCCTGGAACCAATGTTAAAGGAAACGAGAGTAACAATAAAAAATAAAAAGAATGATTCCGCCACATGTTTTACGTGAAGGGTGGACCTAGCTATGATCACTCTAATAATAATAATTTAAATGAGCTATATTATATTAATATTAATAAAAGTTTCGTTACGAAAGAATTAAAATGATCTTTTAACTAATAAAATTTTTTACGTTTGTTTTTAATTTTTTAATATTTATGGATGGAGAAGAATTGATACTTTAATGTTTCATCATTTTTAAAGATTGTATATTTAATTAATTAGTTTTTATCTATATTTTATATAAAAAATCATCAATTATTATTTCATATGAAAGTATTTTAGTTCAGGATCATCTAGTTGACATTAATTTTATCAAAATTTGAGTTAATTGAATTTTAATTTTAAACATAATAGTTAAATTTTAGTTAAACTATAAGCTTTTTTGGAATTTTTTAAAAAAATTTAGATCGTGTTATTCGAACCAACTTAAACACCCTAGCTCGTTGTCAATAATAAGTGTTAATTCTATGCCCTCCTTATACGGCCAACCTATGGTAAGTTAGAAAAATATTCAAAATCAACAAATTGAATCTAATTTAATTGAGTTTTGACAAAAATTTTCAAGTTTAACCAAATGGCAAGTTAGTCGAACATACTAACTGTAAACGACCCAAGTTAGATTTAAACAAATTCGATTTTCAAATGTAATTATCGATGATAGATTAGTTGGGCTTGAGTTGGATAGAATAAAAGCCGACAATTTAATATCAGGTTTGATTGAGTTTGGGCTCAATGTAAATCTCAAGCTTAACAATTTTTTCAAATAGAACCGATCATAGTAAATTAGTTGCAATTCAATCATTCAAGTAAAGTTTGATCAAACTTGGGTTCGAATTTGGACTCAAGCTTGACAAATTTCTTCAAGTTCGATTCGACGTGGCAAATTATTTCTGGTTAGAAGTTAACAATCGAAAAGATTAAATATTAGTCGTCCTCGAGCTCAAGGTTTAGGGGATTTGGGTCGACCCATTACCAATCTTATACAAAATTTTGATGCTTCTTTAGGAGTTGCTAGGAAGTTAGGAGACAGGACAGACAAAGTTAACAGGCAATAACATCAAATAAAATATCATTCACGCCCAACAAAAGCACTGAAAACTGAAAAGAAGCAACACTGCGGAAATCAAAAAGCGAATGTAGAATCGTACAAACACACACAGACATAAATATATAATACAAACCTCAACAAGTAGACCAGAAAGCAGGTCATGGTTGATGAGTTGTTAGAAGAAAGCACAAAAGGAAGCATCCTTTTGCCTGCCTTCTCCTGAACAATAGTCTTTAACAGAAATATAAGTTGCCAGGAATGTCAGGAAAATAGTAGCAGTTGCTGCAAGAAATGCAACAACCGTCCAGGGGCTACTAAAATGAGTATTAATAAACTCAGACATCCAAGTCTTGATCCTGCTCCTGGAATGATTTTCAATGCCTCGTCTAGTGACAACAAAAGCATAGGGGGTAGGTACCAGATCACGGGCTATGTCATTGAAAAGTTCTGCAGCCTGTTGGTCACTGCCAAGGAGGTTGAAGACTATCCCCTTTGATCTTAACACCTTCACATCATCAGCTTGATCGATCAAGGAATCCATGAAGCATATGTAAGAAGTGAGACCACAAAGATCATCTGGTGCATCAGGGCTAGCTTCATAAGCCACTAAATTTAAAAGCATGGACTTGGTTGTGTCATCTATCATGATTTTGGGAACGAAGAGCAATCCAGCAGCAGGTGTTGATATGAACTTCATGTCTGTGAAATATTCACCAGCGCTTGGCCTGAAGTGAATCCCCAATGTCCTAAGCTCATTGGCTGCAGGATATGAATACCAATCACGGGGCTTGCTTTTGAAAGACCGTCTCATCAGATCTTTTGTGTTGATGTATTTAGTAAGGAAAATATCAAGAAGATGAAGAGGTTGATACTCATTTTTGGGCCTTTGAACTGGTTCTAGCTGGTCAGTTTGATTTGCTGTTCCTTTCTCGGATATATTCAATCGATCTATGATTTCTGAATAACATTTAACAAAAAACTTGGCAGTGGCTCGTATGCAGGTATGTCGTGGAGGCCAAACACTGCGATTGCTTCTGATGAAGTTGTTAATTAAATCCTCTCCATCATTTCCATTGAACCTTAAGCGCATTAGCTTCTTCAGCACTATATAAGGAAGTTGGTTCTCTAGCAACATCAAGTCCCTTCTAACGAAAGCTGCAATGTTGCTTTTCATGTGCTCTACTTCATGTTTGTTCAGGAAGTTGTCGATGAACTGTAGAACGAAACATCCATCGACAAACATCAGTCTGGTGAATCCCTTCTGGTCGAACTTTGACAATGACTCCTCAGGATAGTATTCACTTGGATGAACTGAAGCGCCATAGAATCCTTGAGCCTCTCCACCTCCTGAAGCTCGTTCTTTCCATGATTGTAAGGACCTATAGAAACAACCAAAGGATCAAAACAGCTCTTGCATGATTCTTTCTGCCGAAGCATTTCGGGGACCATGTGAATCATGCGACGTTTTGTCTCAGTCCCATCTCCGATCCCATCATTCATTCGATTCCACCATTTTTCATAGGATGACATTGAAAAAGACGAACCAGGAGCTTTCTCGATCACTATGCTCAGCATTTCACATTCATTGTGGCAATCAACACCCTCTTTTCTGATTACTCTCTTCTTTGCAGACAGCTCCTGCTCAAAAGTTACTTCTCCAGGAGCTGCCATGACTAGTGAGATGATATTTTCTCCAGGTTTCAAGTAAACCCATTAGAATTTATAGTGCTGCAGCAGTTGATTCACTACAGAACCATTTCAGCTTGTGGTAGTTCTTGAATCACACACAAGTAATCTTACCTTTACTTCTTTGCCAAGCATAGACTCACTGACATACTGATATTTGCATTGCACATATTTCAGGGTCTTTTTCACTTTTTCTGAATCTAATACTTCTTTTCCCATACTAATCTGATTCTTTCACCTATTTCATCCATATAGCTGCACTGTTTTATATCAGGAAGTTCTTAAGACAATAACAGTACAAGAATTTTGGGGACAACCTCGATCTTTCCAGGTTTCTGTATGGTTAGTTGACTTGAAACTGAAGTGATTGCACTTCTTTTACAGGATCATCTTGTTGGGAAATGGAAACTTTAACAACGTACATTGCTCTTAACTGAAGTGATTCGCTCCTCGAAGCAATGTTAAAGGAAATGAGACTAATCATAAAAAATAAAAAGATTGATTCCATATTCGCCACATGTATCACATGAAGTGTGGACCATATGATCGCTCTAATAATAACAATCTAAATGAGTCATATTATATTATTGATGAAAGGTTCGCTAAGATTGAATTAAAATGATCTTTTAATTGATAAAATGTATATTTAATTAATTTTTATTTATTTTTATTTATATTTTATATTAAAAAATAATCAATTATTATTTCATATGAAAGTATTTTAGTTCAAGATCATCTAGTTGACATTAATTTTACAAAATTTGAGTTGATTGAATTTTAATTTTAAATTTAATAGATAAATTTTAGTTAAACTTTAAGCTTTTTTGGAACGTATTTAAAAAAGTTTAGATCGTGTTCCAACCAACTTCAACGCCCTAACTCATTGTCAATAATAAGTGTTATCCTATGCCCTCCTTATGTGACCAACCTATGCTTTCCTGTGGGTAATTAGTAGTACTCGAGCTCAAGGCTTAGGGGATTTGGGTCGACCCATTACCAATCTTACACAAAATTTTGATGCTTCTTTAGGAGTTGTTAGGAAATTAGGAGGCAGGACAGACAACGTTAACAGGCAACAACATCAAATAAAATATCATTCACCACCAAAAAAAGCACTGAAAGGAAGCAACTTGGCGGAAATCAAAAAGCGAATGCAGAATGGTACAAACACACACAGACATAAATATATAATACAGATCTCAACAAGTAGACCAGAAAGCAGGTCATGGTCCGTGAGTTGTTAGGAGAAACGACAAAAGGAAGCGTGGTCTTGCTTGCCTTTTCCTGAACAATAGTCTTGAACAGAAACATAAGTTTGCAGTAATGTCATGACAATAGTAGCAGTTACTGCAATAAATGCAATAAACGTCCAGGGGCTACTAAAATGAGTGTGAATCCACTCAGCCATCCAAGTCCTGATCCTGCTCCTGCAATGTGAATCAATGCGTTTTCTAGTGATACAAAAAGCATAGGGGTTAGGTACCAGATCGTGGGCTATGCGATTGAAAGGTTCTGCAGCCTGTTGGTCACTGCCAAGGAGGTTGAAGACTATCCCCTTTGATCTTAACACCTTCACATCTTCAGCTTGATCGATCAAGGAATCCATGAAGCGTATATAAGAAGTGAGACCACAATCATCGTCTGGTGCATCAGGGCTAGCTTCATAAGCCACTAAATTTAAAAGCATGGACTTGGTTGTGTCATCTATCATGATCTGGGGAAGGAAGAGCCATCCAGTACCAAGTGTTGATCTGAACTCAATGTTTGTGAAATGTTCACCTGCGCTTGGTCTGCAGTAATGTTGATAAAATAAATGGTTCGCTCCTTCGCTACCATTTGGTAGCAGATAATCGTAACCGAAAGATAGAAAGAGAGGCAGAAATAAGAGAGAGAGAACAAAGAGAGAGAGAGAGAAGAAGAAGACAACATTCATTTACTCATCAGACATATTGTAACAAATTTGCTGTCGTTCTGTTTTAATACATCATGAGTGTATCCCTAACGTGAATACAGCACGTGCTATCTTATTTAACCTAAACGCGACGTATAGTATGGTTAGTGTTCTAGAATCTTCTGCCATCTCTATTCACGCGTCTTCCTCTTCAACGATTTCCGCAACAATTCCCTCCCTCTTAAAGTTTTTGTCTACCAAATTAATCTTAGGAAATCGTCTCTGAAGATTAAATACATATTCCCAAGTAGCATTTGTGTTCGCGCCATCAGACCACTGAACCAACCATTGTGTGACAGCCCTGTCGTTTCTTTTAACCATCTTCCTGTCCAAGATCGCCACGGGCACCTTTTCAGTGGAAGTGAGAAACTGCCGTAAATTTGGGGACATCCGAACATATCCTGACCTTGCCCTCTTAAGTTGAGAAACATGAAACACCGGAAGAATTAATGTCCCTGTTGGAAGATCTAGCTTGTAAGCAACCCCTCCAATTCTTTGCATCACTCTATAGGGTCTGTAATATAAAGGCGACAGCTTCTGGTTACTTCTCCTTTGTAGCGAAAATTGCTTATAAGGTTGCAGTTTTAACAAGACCATATCCCCTACCTGAAACTCCCTCTTCGAACGCTTAGAATCTGCATATTGCTTCATACGATTTTGAGCCCTTTGAAAATAGAACCTTGTCACACTAATCATGGCTTCCGATCTTGTAGAGCTTGATCAACTTCTAAGACCTTGGAATCTCCTACAATATAAGGAGTGTAAACAGGGGGAGGATACCCATATAAACACTCAAATGGTGTCGTATTAATTGCCGCCTTGTAAGTGGTATTATACCACCATTCCGCTATGGCCACCCATTCTCCCCATTTGTGAGGAGTTTTCCCACAGAAACAGTGTAGGTAGGTTTCCAGAACTTTGTTAACTACCTCGGTTTGGCCATCCGTTTGGGGATGGTAAGCCGTGGAACATTTCAATTGGACTCCCTGTATTCTAAGAAGTTTTTGCTAGAACTTGCTTAAGAAAACCGGATCTCGATCACTCACTATAGACTCAGGCACTCCATGCAGTTTAAAAACATTATTAAAAAATAACCCAACTATGTCATAAGCAGTGTAAGGATGTTTAACAGGTATAAAATGGGCATGTTTGGAAAATCGATCCACTACTACTAAGATAACTGAGTTTCCCTTCGACACTGGCAACCCTTCCACAAAATCGATACTAACCTCTTTCCAGCTACCTTCAAGTATGTTGAGAGGTTGCAATAGTCCCGGATATACAGAGCTGTCCTGTTTATTTCTTTGGCAATTCATGCAGTTTTGGACATAGTTTCTTACATCCCAAGCCAGGCCCTTCTAAAAGAACATAGTCTGCAATTTCTTCATAGTGGCTACTGCCCCTGCATGGCCCCCCCATAGCATCGTCTTGACTGATGCTAGTGATTTGCTGCCTAAGTCTCGGATTGTTTCCCACCACTAAACGCCCTTTCCATCTAAACAACTTATCCTTCCATTCATAAGCCCCACCCTTCTTACTATTGGACTTTAGTTCTTGAATTAACTTCCGAATTGTCTTGTCTTCTTGCCAACTCTTTTTGATCTCCTCAAGCAACTCTCCTTATAATTGTGACACTGATATCACTAATAATTCAGCACTAGTGACTCGAGAGAGGGCGTCGGCTGCTGCATTTTCCTTCCCGCTTCTGTATTGTACCTCGAAATCATACCCTAAGAGTTTCGAAAGCCAGGATTGTTGAAAGGGGGTGGACAACCGTTGTTCTAATAGATACTTTAAACTGCGATGATCTGTCTTGACTATGAAAGGACCAAGGCTTAAGTAATGGTGCCACTGTTTGATGGCTTTGATAACTGCTAAAAACTCTTTTTCATATGTAGATAGCCCTTGGTGCCTCCTCGCTAACAATTTACTCAAGAAGGCAATCGGATGGCCCTCTTGTTGCAGTATAGCCCCAATTCCATCTCCGCTGGCATCAGCTTTGATCACAAATGGTTTAGAAAAATCCGGTAATGCTAACATCGGAGTTGACATCAGCGCACTTTTTAGGTCATCAAAAGCCCTCTGTTCTTCCTGTTGCCAACTCCAATTGGTCATCCTCTCCTTCGTGAGTAATTTCGTCAATGATTTCGCAACCACTCCATACCCCCGTATAAACCTCTTGTAATATCCTGTGAGTCCCAAAAAATCGCGTAATTCTTTAACGCATGTGGGTACTGGCCAATCATCGATTGTTTTGATTTTCCTAAAATCAGTCGCCACTCCATCTTTCGAAATAGTGTACCCCAGGTAGTCGACCTGTTGAGCCCCAAAAATACACTTGCTCCCTCTCAGAAATAACTGGTTCTCCAATAATGTCCGAAGAGCCACTGAAAGATGCTCCACATGCTTTGACAAGGAAGGACTATATATTAGTATGTCGTCAAAGAAAACTAAAATAAAACGATGCAAATACAGCCTGAACAACTCGTTCATAAGATGTTGGAAGGTCGACGATGCATTTGTAAGTCCGAAGGGCATTACTAAGAACTCGTAATGCCCTTCATGTGTTTTGAAGGCTGTCTTCGGAATATCTTTTGGCTGCATGCAAATTTGGTGGTAGCCCGAATGCAGTTTGGAAAACCACCCCGCCCTATGCAGTTCGTCCAATAATTCTTTGATAAGGGGTATAAGGAATTTGTCCTTCACCGTAACCCTATTTAATTCCCGATAATCTATGCACATCCGCCACAAATTGTCTTTTTTCTTAACAAGGACCACGGTGATGCGTAAGGCCCATAACTATGTTTCATAAGCTCCTGAACTGATTGTTCGATGACATCCTTTTGAGTTCCAGAATATTGATACGACCTAACATTGATTGCGTCGACTCCCTCCTTTAGCACAATCTGATGATTAAATGCCCGATTCGGCGGAAGCGGGATCAGTTCTTGGAAAACCTCTGCATATTCTGACAGCACTGCATTAATCTCATCAAGCACACTCCCCTTTTCCTCCGACATGCGCACCTGTTGCAATTGAAATTCAATGGGAGTCGAAAGCTGCATCATTAATATTTGTCCGCTCGATGAACGTTGTAAGGACTTCTGAAATCCCTTGCTGGAGATAACTCTTGATTTACCTTCGGGGTCGCCTCTTAAGGTCACCATTTCACCTTTCCAGTTAAACGTCATCGTCCGCCTCTTAAAGTTACATAAGACGTCATTAAGTTCCACCAACCACTAGACCCCCAAATGACGTCATATCCTCCGAGCAATAAGACCAATGCGTCTGTGATGAAGCGCACCCCCTGCATGGTCCATGCAAAATTCATGCAGCGTTGTCGACATTCCAAACGCAAACCTCCGCCCACCGTAATCGTTATTGGATCAATCTCCCGGATATCACACTGCCCTTTCCTTATCACCGCTGTATTTATGAAGTTATAGGTACTACCATTGTCAATGAGTATGTGAAGCTGCTGCCTTTGGTGTATGCCCATCACCCTCATCTGTTTAAACTCTATCTCCCTAGCGAAACCCATCATGGCTTGCAACGACACTACAGGACAATCTTCGTCTGTACCACGTGCTTCCGACTCCTCCACCTCCTTGTCTGGAGATGGTATCCCATTATCTTGCTCTTCGGAAATCAGAAAAAATTGCAACTCCGCTTCCTACACTTATGTCCCCGCGTATACTTTTCATCCCACCAAAAGCAGAGTCCCTTCGCCCTTTTCTCGTCAAAATCCTTACTATTGATAGACCTTGAGGGTCTGTAAGTTTTGGCTGATGATGTTTGTCTCGTGCACGAAGGTGTGGGTAACAGTCCTTCTGTACTTGAGCTTCGGGTCATAGGGGTTGACGACGGTGGTTTGGGGGTT